>JAGKTI010018142.1:459-17924 GCA_018397915.1 Birgus latro | reverse complement strand
ATGGGTGGGTTGCGGAGAAATATGGGTGGAATATGTTATGAATGTTATTATTGGTAGTGAAAATTTTGTTCGTTGGAGTGATGACTGCAATTATATCGGCATACGCTCCACAGGCAGGCTTGAATGATATAGAGAAGGATGACTTAATACGTATAGTAGGTTGTACGGGGGATGACAAGATAGTGATTTTGGGAGGGGTTGATTACGTATGAGTCTGGGGGAAATAGCAGTGAGATACATTATTTTCTGGTCAGGAGGGCTGATAGGAAGTTAGTGAGGGATGTTAAAGTTATAGGAAGCGAGGAGTGTGTGCAGCAGCACAAACTATTGATTTGTGACACAGTGCTTAAAGAACGAGTGATGAAAAAGAGGACGTATGTACCTAGGAGAAAAATATGGAAGCTGGAAAACCAAGCAGTAAGGGATGCCTTCTATAGCGAGATAAGGAGAGTGGTGGCTGAACAGGGAGCCGTAGACAGAGGGGTTAATGAACAGTACAGAGCCCTCAAGAACAACCTCTTGAGAGTTACTGAGGCCCAATAAGACATTAAGTAATTCGGTGGTGGGATGAGGGTGTAGAAGCTGCAGTTAAGGAGAAATGAAGGCTTTTCTGGGAATGGAAGAAGGGTGGTAACAAGGAGGAATACTTGGCTGCCAAGTGTAGGGCTAGAAGAAAGATATACAGGGTGAAGTTTGAGTCACAGAGACTTTTACTAGATAACCAAAATCATGGGGAAAGGAAAAATATGATATTTAAGGTGGCAAATCAGGTGAAGAGGGATAATCGGGATATTATAGGTGAGCAGTGTGTGAAGAAAGATGAAGGAAGTAGTGGTGAACAGTGGGGATATTAAAGATGCACTGAGAAAGCATCATGGCTGGTTGTTGAATGAGGAGTTTGATTGGGAGAGGGAAGGTTTGGAACCAGCAGATCCAGTGTTTGGCCCTTGGCGTTTGATTATCGCTGCTACTGTGAGTGAGGCAGTAGGCAGGATGCAGGTGGAGAAGTCTGCAGGTGTGCCTGGGTTGACTGCCGAAATGTTGAAGGCCTCAGGAGATACAGGGGTGAGGTTAATCGCTGACCTGATAAATATGATTATATATGAGTGTGCTGTCCCAGATGATTGGCTGAAGAGTGTTATTGTAAATGTGTACAAAGGAACAGGTGATGCCTTGGAAAGGGGAAATTATAGAGGTATAATGTTTTTAGATCAGATAATGAAGGTAATGGAGAGAGTTCTAGAAGGTATGAGTAGAGAAAGAGTGAATATTGATGAGATGCAGTTTGGGTTTATGCTGGGCAGGGGGACCACCGATGCCATATTCATTGTTTGACAGCTTCAGGAAAAATATATTGGAAACAAAAGGGAACTGTACTTTGTTTTTGTTGATTTGGCAAAGTCTTTTGACAGAGTCCCTAAAGAAGTGGTGAAGTGGGCAACAAGAAAGCTTGGGTTGGAGGAGCAGCTGGTTAGGGTGGTTATGGCCACGTATGTGGGTGCTCGCACCCAGGTAAGAATGAATGGAGATTTGAGTGATGAGTTTTCCGTGAATGTTGGTGTGCATCAGTTTTGAGTCCCTTGTTGTTTATCATGGTACTTGAAGCCCTCTCACGTGACTTCAGAAATGGAGATGTTGTATGCTGATGATTTGGTGTTGATTGCAGAGAATGAAAGGGAGGCAGAGGAGAGATTCAGGAAGTGGAGAGATGGTATGGGGCACAAGGGCTTAAGGGTAAATGCAGATAAAACAAAAGTGATGATATCTAGGGTTGGTGGCGGTAGTCAAAGAGGGAGAGTGGCTATGTGTAATCTGTCACAAGGGCGTGGGAAGTAATTCCATCTTGTGCAGTGTTTGTGATAAATGGGTGCACAGGAGATGTAGTGGTATTAGAGGCAGACTGCGAGATAATGCTGATTTTGTGTGTGCAGCGTGTTGGGGAGAGCAGGTGGAGATTGTCAGGCGTGAAAGGATTGAACTTGCTGGTGAGTCTGAGTGTGTGGAAGACTTTTGTTTTTTGGAAGACATGTTATGTGCTAGTGGTGTGGCCAGGGTGAGAAGTGGTTGGAAGAAGTTCGGGAGGCTGTTGCCTCTCCTGACATTGAGAGGACTCTTCCTACATGTTAGGAGTGTGATGCTGTATGGTAGTGAGACCTGGGCAGTAAAGGAAGAGGATATGCGCAGGCTCAAACGTACAGAAATGACAATGATTTGGTGGATGTGCAGTGCATCCCTTTGTGCAAGGCCTGGGGGGGGCTGGGTTTACGATGGAAGAGTTGAGAGGTAGGATGGGACTGGAGTGTATTGGTGTTGTGGTGAGGAGGGGTAGATTGAGGTGTTTGGGCATGTGGAGAGGATGGGGGATGGTAATTGGGTGCTGATGGTGAGATGTGTTAATATTGGGGGTGGGGTTGCGAGCGGTAGACCGAGGAAGACGTGGGGCGAGGTCATTTAAGTGTGACCTCAGGGTTAAGGGGCTGAACAGGGAGGCTGCCATAGATCGAGCAGCATGGAGAGCCGCCATTAGGTGACCTAGGACAATGCATGCAAGCACGTTGGAGCCTTCAAAAACGAAACGATAAAAAGTTGTTGACTTATCAGGTGGAGCCAGGATTGCAGGGGCTTGAATGGTGATTGAATGGGAGTGTGGTCCATTTATTTGGGAAACTTTGGTTATTGTCTCGTTCTCTCAGGTTCTTTCTGGCTCTGTGGACCCTAGAGTGGGAAAGGAGGTCTGGATGATGGTGGTGGTGATGGAGAGAGACTTGAATTGGTGCTGGAGGTTAAGTACCTCGGTGCAGTACGGTAGTAGAAAAGATTCATCATCATCATCATCTGGACCTCCTTTCCCACCCAAGGGCAAGGTGAGGAGTAGCAACATCCAGATGGCCCAAGTTTGTCCAATCCAATGGGCCACGCTTCCATTCACTCATCAATCAAACCTCCAGAATCCTGGCTGTATCTGATACGCCCAAAACATTCACCATATTGTAGCTTCACATAAACATATCCGATAGAGTCAATCTGGATGCTATCACATTAAAAAGGGGTGCCAAATCCCTGATCATGCACTTCTTCTTGCAACATTCATCCAGCCAGCTTGATCTCTTGTCAGTCTTCTAGCCTCTTCCTCACACACACTCATCCACCATATCCCTCCACCTTCTCCTTGGCCTAGCTTGCCCCCTCCCTCCTTCAAATTCACTGATATACCTTTTTCACCACTCTAGTGTTACTCATTCTCTCCATATGACCATACCATCTCAGTACACTCTCCCTGATTCTAGTGTCCACAGACTACCTTACTCCACATGTTTCACAAATCACATAGGTGTTCCTCCCCTAACGCTGTTTGCTGTAGTGCAGTATTGCTCTAATGCGGCATGATTTTGCAGAAGGAAATAAACATTGAAACACAGGCACTGTTAGCATAATGCGGTAATTTGAACTGGGCAGGCTATGATGCGGTGTGAGTCGCGCAGCCTCACAATACTTGACATTATCGCCCGCCAATCGCACTCTGCCTTTCTCGTTCTCTCATCCAACCAGTCAGGACCCCCCCATCTCTCTCCCACCTCCCGCATTCCCCTTTCGTCCCTCTCCTACCCACATCCTCCTCCTTAGCTTGCCTCGTGTTCTCCCTCTCTACCTCATCTCCGGCAGGGTGTGTCTGCTGTTCTTCTCACATAAGGTACAATAAATAAAAAAGTTCTATTGACCTAATATATTTTTTATAACCATATTAATGCTTTTAGGAGGTTTAAATTGGGGGGTATAAAAAAATTTTGCACCACAAGGGAGAAAAAAGTGGACTTTGGGCTGGGGTGCAGAAGGAAGTAGGGGTTTTCAAGAGTCCCTAATGCGATATTTGCCTAATGCGAGGTCAGTACGGAAGCAAATGCCCATGTTAGGGAAGGAACACTTTTATTTTATATCCTATCCACTCTCCGTACTTCACCTCAGCAGTCCCATCGCCACTGATCTCATTCTTGACTTTTCATTTTCATGCCACACCATAGTCTCACATCCATATGTTAAAGTCGGCAATAACACCCTTCATGTAAGCCTTCTTCTGCTGCAACACTCAAGCTTCTGTTTATTACCAAGACCTTCATAGCACCAGCTACCTTCCTTCCTTGTGTCACTCTACTTTCCACTTCTTTTGCACATTTTTCTCTTGTTTTCTAACACTGTACCCAGGTATTTGAACTCTCATCAATTCCAGTCTCTCTCCATTCACTGCAACATCACACAGGGAGTCACCTTCTCTCTCAATAACCATCACTTTACTCTCTTCTACATTTACTCTCAAAGCACGACACCCACAGATATCAGTAAAACTCTGCACTAGTCTACCAAGTTCTTGTCCAGTATTTGCAAGTAGTACTGCATCATCAGCAGTCCATCCATCACCATTTATTACCAATGCCATCCCTCACTCCATTACTTGTGTTTTTACTTCTATCATCACCCCATCCATATATACAGTATATTGAACAACCATGGGAACATCACACAATCTTGTCGCATGCCTACACCGATCGTGAACCATTCATTTTATCAACGCCATCCCTCACTCCATTACTCATGTTTTTACTTCTCTCATCACCCCATCCATATATATATATTGAACAACCATGGGAACATCACACAACCTTGTCAAATGCCTACACCGATCGTGAACTATTCACTCACTCCTATATGCCCAATTACCCTTACACATGCTTCGCCACCATCATAAAAACTCTTAATGGCACCTAACAGCTTACCATCTACACCATACATGTGCAAACCCTTCCACAATCCATCTCTGTCTACCTTTTCGTATGCTTTTTCCAGATCCATGAATGCCATAAACACCTCATAGTCCTTCTCACACACTTTTTCTACTATCTGTCTTACTGCAAATATTTGATCCACACATCCTCTGCCACTTCTAAAGCCACCCTGTTCATCACTCACTAGGACTTATGAAATCTCTTACTTCATCATCATCATCATCCGAACCTCCTTTCCCACCCTAGGGCAGGGGTGATTTCTCTACAATAATTCTTCCATATACCTTCTTTACCACAGTCCATAAAATTGTCTCGATGGTTCTTACCCTCACTTCGCTCACCTTTATTTTTGTACAGGGGTAGAATCACAGCTTTTTTCCACTCTGCTGGCAGTTTCACTCATCCATGCTTTCTTACATATCTCCAATAAGTACTTCATTCCGCTTTCTCCACTAAGCTTAACCCGTTCAGTGCGAAGTCTGTACCTGGTATGGACAACCTAATGTTGCCAGCCATGCCAGGTCCATACCTGGTACAGACTTGGTTTTTGGGACATTTATGCAAAATGTATGCAGTCCACCCTAATTTCTTGACAGAAAATGGGAGCAGACACCTTCCTCCACCCTGCCTATGAGCAACAGGGGGATGGGGGGGGTCCTGCCTGTTTGACGTGTCAGTCTCTCAGTGATTTCAGAGTGTCACTATGTCACGGCGCTCTCTCAAGGATACGGTGCGTACTCCTGAGTTTCTGGAAAAGTTGGATGCAACAAATACTGATGAACTAACTGAAAGTGACGCCTAAGTGTTTGATGATAGTGATTTTGACCGGGATTATTTGGCAACTGAGGAAAGTTGCACTAGTGGTGATGATTCAAGCATTCCCACACCACGAAAACCAACCTGTGGTTATATTTCAGCGCGAGGGGCAATGCATCCGACTAGTGTTCATCTATCATCAGGTGCTCGCTGTCGCCTGTATGAAAGTACTGTAATGATGAGGAGGAGGAAGAAATGAGAGGTAAGAGAAGTATGAGAGATTGGTTGGTGAGGCCAGAGAAAAGCAAGAGATTTAGGGTCAGTGAGGGTGCAAGTGGTAGCAGTGACCTCAATCTCGCTGGACCCTCAGGGCATGGCCAGCCAACCCCCACACCCTGCTCACCCTCACCCCCAACCTGCCCTCCCTCTACAGCTGCCCCCCCACCCTTTCCCCACATATACTGGTAAAGGGCAGGCAGCAGGTCAAAGGTCAGTGTGGGAAACCTACCTGTCCCACACCCTGCCACCACCCGCACCTCACCACACTCGATCCAAGATTCCTCCATTGCCCAGACGCCACTCACTCACCATGCGCCACCCGTTCCCAGCACTGTGGCAACACAGGCCTCCACATCGCTCCCAGCTACAATCGGCCCCACCATACCTGTAACTCCTAGCGGCATCCCTGCTTCATTGGCCCAAGGCCCTGCATTGCCTGATGATGACAGTGAGTATGAGACATGAGAGTGGAAGGATGGGAGTTCTTTCACTCCCAAACTCTATCAATTTGCTGGTGGTGCTTATGCAGGTTGCTTAGTGCCTTCACTTATAAGCACTTCACAGAGGAAGGAGTTTATAAATTCATGCCAGTGAGTCTTGTCACAGATATTGTGAAACTTACTAATGCTTACCAAGGGTTCCATGTCGTGGTAAAGGTTGCTACCAAACACACTCGTATTTTCACTTGGTTTCCCCTTACCATTAGTGAATTTTGTGTGTTTGTGATGCTGGTGGTGATGATGGGGATTATCAGACAGACCGACATATGAAAGTATTGGTCCACAGATCCCCTGTTGTTCACCCCAATATTTGGGAAAGTCATGGCACAGAACAGGTTCCAGGCAATACAGAGCAACCTGTATTTTCTAGATCCATTAGTGCCAGCCAGAGCACCAGGGAAGGATGTGATGTGGAGCATTCGTTTGGTATTTGACAGCATCTTGCATACCTTCTCCACCTCCTTTAGTCCTTACAGGAACCTGGTAACTGATAAGTTTCTCCCTATGGTGAGGAAAAATCAGTTTCAGACAATACATCAGAACAAAACGTCACCGTTTCGGGTTCAAGATGTTTGTGACGTGTGACTGCCGTACAGGGTAGGGGAGGGGGGTGATGGTTTGGACAGTGGGATGGTTCGGAAAGTGCATTCCCTGAAAAATGTACGGGACCTAGGGCTGTGTGATCTTGCATGAAAGTGGGAGAGTTTGTTTAGATCGACCACACGGAACCTCCAAGCTAGGAATGCCTCACTTTTGATGCAGGTCAGATTTTATGCTTTTTTGCATCTCCTATGTATTGATTTGAGTGTATATCATAAGTTCTACCTTCATGAGTATGCCAAGCATCGAACTGTGCATTATCAGTGTGAATCTGTGTTGGATGTAGAACATATTGCTATGAAAAACGAATGTTAAGCTCTCTCGTGTGAAACTTGAGGGTACCCATCAATTAATTACAAGACTCAGGATGATTCGGAGAGTTGAGGATGGGGATGGTTCAGACAGTCTGAATTATCCCTCCACTATTACCAGGTCATGACCTTATGAGATGATGATGCTACTTTTGATCATTTATATTTGAACACATAGTGAAACACCATTCTTAATAGTAAACAAGGAATGTATACAGTGGATCCCCGGTATATGAAAGGGATAGAGACCGGAAAAAGCTTTCGTAAAGCGAAATTTCGTATCTCGGAGCAATTTTCCCCATGGAAATATACAAAAAGGGGGGGATGCGTTCCAGGACCCCCTCAGACCCCCCACCTAAACTTTACCCCTCCTATTTTGAAGTAAGTAACAACTGTAGCAGTAAGTAATACCTGTAGATGTAGAGAATGAGGTGGCCATTTTCTTGTACATCTCCTTTTTCTTGGTCACAGTCCCAACGGTGGAAGCTGCAAGGCCTAAAGGACGGCCAGTCTTCGAGACTCCCTGCCCCTCCTCGTGGCGTAATTTCCAATTTCCTCTCCACAGTTGGAGTATGGTGCTGCTGCTTCTTTGCAGAGGGCTCCCCTGATGCTGGAGATGATGCAGGGCGCATGGGAGGCATGTCTAAACAGTACGAAAATGTGTAGAGCTGCGAAAATATCGTGCAGCAAAGTGGTGAGGAGGGACATGAACTGGTTCCGGGAAAATTCGCTGTGAAGTCAATTTGCTGTCAGACGATTCCCTGTCAAAACATGGACGATTCCTTCATTCTGTAAATATACTTTATATCAACTGATTAATACTATAATAACTAATTTCATGGGGAACTATCAAGGTCTATGTTCATTGAATAGCGTAGGTTTGGATATTAGTTTAAAATTTGCACTCATAGTCAATAATTAACTTGTTTCTGCCTCACTGTAGTCGACTTTGAATTATAATCTGGCATCTCCCATAGCTGTCTTCAGTAATTTTTATTGTAATTTTTGGATGCAGTAGGTTGAGATGATTGATTAGCTGAGAATGTAGACGTAATATGAAGATTATTTGTATAATTTTAGAGTATGTCGATCGTTCACTTGAGGTTATTAGGCATTTATATAAATACCAATGTCTCATATGTAGCCTTATGTTATCCCACCCCATCCTGGCAGATGCTTAACAAATTACCTCCCCTAATCCCGGCATATTTTCATTTTTTTTTTTGGCTAAAACCTCCACTTTTTATGAGAAACATAAAAAATTCATAGAGAAATCGCTCACCTGACCTATAAAATTCTGTTACAGGTAAGAATACCCTCACATTCGCTGTGTTTTCTATGGGCCCTGGCTCCAGAGAAAATGTGATCTATGGGAGGGTAACTTCCAAACCACTTATAATATTTATTTATTTATTTGGTAAGAATTTATATGTAGCACAAGAGTTTATTGGTTTTCACACAGTAATATAGGCGATATAAGCGTTGTTTCACTCACCAAACACATCAACATACAGCACCTTTTTTGGCAGCATTACCTGATCATCATATCAGACTGTTTCTTCCTCAAATGCTACGTAAACTTTGTCCTCCACATTATCATAAATTGGGGAATCACTCTGGCCTTGAATTTCATACCGTGGCGTGAAATGTCTGTACTGGCCAGGTCACTGGTAACAGGTGAGTTGCCTAGACAATGGCATGCGGGGCGTACGTCACCTGATTCACGTTTCAATATATTTACAGTAGATTATTTTCATTAATACCAACTTTTTGATGCCATATTTTACATTTATTATAAAAAGAATAAACCACCATCAGCTTTATAATTCATATTACTTGAAAACTAATATACTTCCTAAATTAACTGATATGTAAATAAATGACGGGGAATCGTCCTGACGCTGAAAAGTCCTGATGGTGAATCGTCTTATTATTGTTGTGACGGCCTCGCTGCAAGCAAGTGTGGAGCTGTGTAGCATGCTCATTTTGAATTTTTCGTATTTCCTTTCGCATCTCTTTTCATACCATCAACATAGATATCTTTCTTATAGTGGAATTTGTCCTATATTCATAGCTTTTGTAATATCGAATTTTCGTTTATCGGATTTTCGTTTACCGGGGATCCACTGTATTTAGAGTTTTGTTTAACCTATTCCTCAAAGTGTAAAAAGAAGGAAGGGGTATTACAACTTCTGTTTCAGTTTTGCAGGCTACAATATGTGTTCAAAGTCTGAAGTTAGTCAGTCTGAAATAAGACCTAGAAATTGAAAAGTGGTCAGTATTCCAGACAGAGAGAGAGAAAGAGAAAGGCTAATTGTGCATAATTTTGAAGCACCAGAAAGTAAGAGGTTAAGTCAGTTATTAATAAATCTGGTGAAGGTTATTTCAGTTATAAAATATTTTTCTTTTTTTAAAAAAAATATCAAGTGGTTCATTTGGATTCTGTACTTTAGGAAAATGAAATGTCTTTGATATAACATATGTTTTCATCCAATCTAATTCACATACAGTAATTTTAAGAATATGTCATGACATACTGTATGGCCGAACCATCCCACCTTTCTGTCTGAACCATCGCAACCGGTAGAGATGGTTCGGCCGATTTAGTAACTTGTGTTTTGTTAACTATAGCTTAAAGCTGAAAAGAGCTAAGATTTTCATATTTTCAGCCTAAAGAGCCGAATGATGTGGCAACATTTTAACATAAACCAGATTACGCTCCTACTTAAACTTGAATTTTTATATTTCTGAAAAAGTGTCCGAACTATCACCGCCCTCCCCTACATCCAAAACATCAGTTTGTACACGGGCAAGCACACTGAAATCATACCTGAATGAACCCTTGGTGTGTCTGGAGCTGTTGTCCTCACCATGCTGGAGAAGTACCTGATTCGTGGGCATGTGTTGTACAATGACAGTTGGTATGCCTCTCCCTTGCTTGCCTGCCTGCTGGCAGGGTACAAAACTAGACTGACTGGAACAATAAAGAAAATGAGAAAGCATATGCCACACATCAGGCAGGTTGAAAAAAAAAGGAGGTCCAGTTTGACGAGGCTAATAACATTCTTGTTACAGCTTGGCTTGACAGGTAGGAGGTGTTCCTATTGTCAACGGTGAGCAAGCCACTCGTCCACCTGAGTAAAGGCACAGACTTCTGTGATGAACGGCGGAGAAAAATATGGAAACCTGAGCCTGTGGAGGATTACCTCAACATGCGTCAGGCAGATCAATCAGATGGTATGATCACCAGTGAGTGCGGAAGGAAGTCAATTTAGTGGTTTAAAATGTCACCCCCCCAAACTACCACGCACTCTACCAACATGTCACAGGGACAAAAGAAGGTCTGCAAACTTTTGCAACAGAGGTCTTCTGTGAAATACTGGATGACCATTTAGTAGAAAGACCAGATGTTGCAATACCTCGCATGCCCACGGAGCCAGCACTTGCTTCACGAAAAGCATTTCTGTTCAGTTGTCAGTAGTACAGAAACAAAGAGAAACCATCAGCGGCGATGTAAGGTGTATGCAAAACCGTCAGGAGTGATGTAAGGCGTGTGCAACTATGACAAAGTGGCCACAGAATAAGAAAAAAGACACAAGATATGAGTGTGTGAAATGTGATGTTGGGCTGCGCTTACCTCAGTGCTTCACAGACTACCACACAATGGAGGAATACTGAAAAAGTGTGTGATGGTGTAAATAATGTGTATAATGAACATAATATAGGTAAATGTAAGTTAATAGAAGTAAGTCATGATATCAGGTAATGTAAGATTTATAGCCTACGTAATGAGTGATTTAGCGTAAGTAATGTGATTATGTACAACAATAGTGTATATAGTGTCTTATCGACTGTTTATGGTGCCTTAGAGCAATATAATAGTTTATGGTGCCTTGGAGCAATATATTATACGAAACGTGAATGTGAAAATTCGTCAACCTAGCATGAAGCCCCTACTTCACACTGTAATAGTTCCGACTGTGGCCAATTTATGTCTAGCAGGTTGCACCTGCAAACACCATTTAGTCCATGTATCCACCCAGTCCACACGAAAATGACATATGTAAGAGGACTGCTGGGCCTTGATAGCAGGCTGTGAAGCCTGTGCCCAGAGTTGGAAACATTTATATTAAGAAAAAAAGAAAAAAAAAGAAAAAGAAAAAAGACTACCTATCCACATCAGTTGCTGACTGTTCCTAAAAGTAGTCATCTGACACAACTGGGCTGCACCCAGGCCAATGAAGTCTACACGAATGATGTGCCAAAGTTCACGGAAGTCGTGCGACAAGGAACACCTGTTCTCAGCCAGAAAACAGCCAAGGTGAGTACTTTTTCAATCATTAGGCTTATTTTTTATAAATTTCATGTCTATTGGGGGGGGTAAAAAGTCACTGGCATTGGGGACCACTAAGCCTCCCAGACCCTTCACGCAGGGGGGTAAACAGCCGGTGAAGGGTCTGGCATGGAATGGGTTAATCATCTTTGCATACACCTCATCAACCCCAGCTGCTTTCTCGTTTTTCTGCTGCTTCACAGAATTCCTCACCTGTGCCTGTGTCTCGTTTCCTGGCACTGCATTCCTTCTCTGCACCCCCACCAAAACCAATCATGTTTACAGTGGCTCTGCTCTCTCTACTCCCATTCATCAGGTTTTCAAAATATTTTTCCCATTTGGTCCTTACTTCATCCCCATGGGTTAATAATTTTACCACTTACATCCTTCACACGTTTACATTTCTTTCCGCTGTAACTTCTGCATATCCGCACCTTTTTCCAGAGTAACAGTCTTTTCAGAGTAATTTCCATTCACTTCTCTTTCTAGATCATCATTTACCTCCTTTTTCCTCATCACTTGGTAAATGTGTAAAGGAATTGGAGAGCAGAGTGACTGGGTAGAAAGGTGGATGGTGCTATGAAAATCTTGATATGAAATGGAGGAGTGTGTTAATGCCAATATTAATGTATAGATATGGGTGTTTATGGCATGAGTGGCTAATCAGTCTTCCTTTCAGTACAGTGTTTTTTTTTTTTTTTAACTCCCAGATGATTTGATCCAACTTTGGAAAGACCTCTTGCACGGAGGGGTTCAAAGAAAGCTGTATTAAACTCGGCTTGTACAGTAGATCCTGAAGTAAATAAAATCTGGAGAGAGCAAGAATAAAATATCACAAGATTATAGGGGTGAAACTGCACAGTTTGAATTTCCAGTCAGTATCACAGTTGGCACACATGAAGAATATACAGTTAATATTAATTTTAAATTGTTTCAATATGAAGTTGATGATAAATTAACATAATTTCTTCTCATAAATTGGCATATGATTCATGATGGTAAACATGATGTCAGATTTGCATGCTTGCTTGTGTCCACTTTAAGCTCCTCAGTCATGGCCCAAAATCATGTCATTTTAGGTAGCATTTTGCCTGTATACATTATACACTTTAACTCCTAACTGCCAGGTGTCGGCTCGAACTGATGGCAAAGAGGCGACAGATTCCTGCCGGGTGGCGGTAAGAACCCGACACTGAGTTTGCGCCACAGTTTGAAGTGGCTGCCACTTTATTTCGTCACCAAAAGCTAAGGAGAGTCTGGCCACCTCAGTCGCCTGTTCGACTCTGCCAGATGTAAGACGATGTTTTCTTAATCTTCTTGTCCGATTCCGTTCTTGCCTCACGTGGACTTTTGCCTCATCCACCCATGCCAAGCGTCTTTCCAAGGATACTAGGAAAGAGCTCAGTGATAGTGCCAAAGGGTATGCCTTGGATGCCACTGTATCTGGCTTACCTAGTGATGGAAAAGTTATCATGTTGACAGCAAAGCCATAGTCGGGGCCACAAGCACATGCTCTAACACATCCTACCTCTTGCACTACAAATTAGTCTTCCTCCACACAATGACCTACAGACCTGGGAAAACTTTCATTTGCAAGAAGGAAAGTTATTTTGTTTCCCTACCTGCTTTAGTTTCCAAGATGCAGTATTAAGGTTTGAAAACAGGCTATTTTTGGAACAATTCCCATGCAGGGAGAAAGAGCGCACTGTGGTGCGCAATATAAATAGTCTGGCGTTTGATGGTTAAGCGAGGACTGACCAGTTTCCCTGTCACATATAAAAAGTATCCCTTCATTGCCAGAAGGGCCAACAACTCTAAACTTCAACAATCTGTTACTGGCTCGTGGTTGAGCTAACTTTTGTACCAACCTAAGTACAGGCATTCCTCATAAGTACCAGTTTGTATTTTTCATATGCTTATTTTGTTATTAATTCTTTCCTTGTCCTTCTGCCTACGGGTGACTTCACACTCCCCCTTCTGTCTTTCTTGCCTTCATTCTTTTCTCGTCCTTCTGCCTGTGGGTGATTCTACACTGAGTGACAAGCCAAATGGTTTCCTGTACACCAGGAAACCATTTACTACGCTGGGTGGTAACCATATAACCAAATTTTGGCTTCTGGTGGTTTAGTGGGTAATTACGGTGCTCCAATCGGATTGAGCCGGTGAAGGTTTATATCCAAGGGGTGGTTGGAGTTTATTGCTCACGTAATGCCTTTCAGGGATGAGTGAGGCTGGTCACTCTCATCTTAAATGTCAGGACCAACTTGCCTAGCCCCGGGCTCCTATGCTTCTCTGTGGGGCGACATAGGATTGGATAATGAATGAAAAAATCCTCAATAAATTTAAGAACTCCATATTTCAGTTTCATCTTTACTTGTGATGTTGATTTCCAAGTTTTCCTCAAACTTCTGTAACAGTTTAATGCAAAAAGTTACAATATTTTAGAAAACATCCCTTACATATAACAAGGACTGCCTGTCAGCAAAGTTTAGGGAGTAGAGCTGCTACTCTGTCACCTATATCCCCAAGCCTTGGCTACACCACTTATCTCCCTTATGGTACACTGAGTGC
Source organism: Birgus latro (assembly GCA_018397915.1). NCBI lineage: Eukaryota > Metazoa > Arthropoda > Malacostraca > Decapoda > Coenobitidae > Birgus > Birgus latro. Next base: position 3,796 of record JAGKTI010018142.1, on the reverse strand, counting down.
TGGTTATACCCCACACACCTTCACAGAGCAACATCTTGTAGGTGTCTACCATACCTCCACCACCGACAACACTCAAACTGAATCCTACAGCCATCCCTCACTTAAAGTCTAGGATTTGTATAGATGCAGTGGTACTGCTAAGTGAAGCAGCTTTAAATGAAATGTACTTTTGATTCTTGATTTAGTTATTAAAAAAAAAAAAAATCTATTTATTAAAAAAAAAAAAAATCAGCACTTTAAATGAATCACAAGCAACTTTATGATGAATTATGAGCAAAAGCTGTAATAAATCTTGCTAAATCAAACTTTCTTCATAATCAAGCATCAAAACTACTTAACCCTAATGACAACAGAATATTCTGGTCAACTTGTAATTCTTTCAATAATAACTTTAACAAGTCATCATCCACTTCCCCACTAAAGTCTTCAGATGGCAGCATTACAGATGACCCACATATGAAAGAAAATATCTTTGCCAGTAATTCTACCTTAGAGGAAGTCAGTCAGAATATCCCAGTACTAGAACTTGACTCTCCTGAAATCGTTCCACCAAAAGTACAGACAAGATACGTAAAATCCATCCTAGACAGTTTACCTACCAACAAAGCTCCAGGCCCAGATGGAATTCCTCCAATTGTTTTGAAAAAGTGTTCCCCAAAACTCGCACCTGTTCCTGCTAAATTATTCAGACTATGCATACGTACTTCTTCATTCCCTAGTTCATGGAAAGAAGCTAATATCCACCCAATTCCAAAAAAAGGAAGTTCATCTGACCCCTCCAATTACAGACCAATAGCTGTCACATCTTCTCTTGGTAAAGCATTTGAAATTTTAATCAATAAGCAGATGAGTTTGGGAGTGTGTAAGAAGCGGAATCTAGGCGTGAATGTAGGGAAGGGTGAAGTGATGGTCTTTGAGAGAAGTGAAGCCAGTGAATGTACAGTGAGATTGGATGGGAAGGATATGGAGAATGTGAGTGCATTTAAGTACTTCGGTAGTGTGATGAGTAAGGATGGAAGTCGGGAGGGTGAAGTGCTCAAAAAGGTGCAGCAGGGAAGGAAGGTTGCTGGTTCGTTGAAAGCAGTGATAAGAAACAGGGAGGTGAGCATGGAAGTGAAAAAGTTGTTACATGACAGTATTGTGATACCAACTCTTAACATATGGAAGTGAAGCTTGGACCCTGTTGGAAGGACAGAAGTCAAGAGTGAGAGCAGTGGAAATGAGTTATCTGAGAGGTGCATGTGGAGTCACATGGAGAGACAGACTAACAAATGAGGAAGTGAAGGAGCATTGTGGTGTGGTTGTGGACGTGATGGGAAGCGTTAGGAGAAACACGTTAAGGTGGTTTGGGCATGTGGAGAGGATGGAGGGTGAAAGACTGACGAGGAAAGTGTATGTGAGTGAGGTGGAGGGGGCGAGAGGAAGAGGGAGGCCGTGGATGAGATGGAGGGATGGAGTGGAGAGGTATATGAGAGAGGGGTGTGTGAGTTGGGAGCGGGATAGTGAAATGGCGGGGGACAGAGCGACATGGAGGCGATTTGTTTGTGGTCACCCCGTGTGGGATTGAGGCATCTGGCAATAGATAGACAGATAGATAGACATAGTTAAACACCTTGAATCCAACAACTTAATTAGCGATAAACAATATGGTTTTTGCCACGAAGGATCCACCTTTGACATACTCAATCTCCTGACTCATACCATCCATCAATCAATCAACATATATGGAGAAACTCACGCAGTAGCCCTTGGTATTTCTAAGGCTTTCGACAGAGTATGGCATTATTCCCTGCTGTCCAAACTCCCTTGCTATGGACTAACGTCTTTTGTTCCCCTGCTTGCCTCATATATCAGCGACAGAAAAATAAAAGTTGATGATTTATACGCTAATTTCCACTCAATTAATGCTGGCGTGCCACAGGGATCAGTTCTGGCACCAACCCTTTTCCTGATTCTTATTAATGATCTCTTATCTGTTAACCACAATCCCATCCATTCATATGCAGATGACTCAACACTTCACAGTTTGTTCACACTCAGACACCCATTTACAAAGTCTGATATCTCCAATTCTCAACTCAGCTCAGCCATCTCCATAAATCAAGACTTATCTCTAATCAGTGAATGGGAACAAAACAACCTTATCTTATTTAATGCTAGTAAAACCAAATATATACAATTTACTAATAGATACTGCCTGATTCATATATTACCTTTAATGCTACTAATATTCCCGTCTCCAAAAGTATTGAAATTCTCGGTGTCTCACTTAACAGTGCCCTCAGCTGGACCTCTCATGTCAGATCACTTGCTAAAACCGCCTCAAAGAAACTTGGATTATTATACAGAGTCCGTAACTTCTTCACTGATGAGCAGATAGCTTTAATTTACAAGAGTCATGTGCGCTCTCAGCTTGAATATTGCTCACCCTTGTGGAACAGATGTGCAAAGGTTGCATTAAAACAACTAGACAAAATTCAGAAGAAAGCTGTTGGAATTATTAACCCTTTCACGCAAGGGACCACAATTTGCGTTTCATGTGGTGTGGTGTGCCAAAGCACAGGACCTCAAATCACGTGAAAACGCGAAAAAATTAACCAAAAAATAAGTTTTCGGTTGATTTGTGTCAAATTTTGTAGCGTTCTAGCAGCCACGTGTCTCTCCCGAGGTAAGACCTTGGCAACACTGCAATGACTCATATGTGTCTGTACGTAGTGATAGAATCTCAGTGCTCCACTAGCAGCCAGACAGCAGGGTCATGCAATGTTGTGTCGTCCCTTTAAATCCACCAATTTCCCCCTCCCACCCGAGGCTGAAGCCATTATTGAAATATTGTGATTGTACAGTGTTTTTTACTATACTGTGAAGTGATTGTGTCTATTGAACATAGATATATTGTTTGTAAAGCATTGGGGCCCATTATCAACCATTAGGCCCTGCCCGTAAAATGATGCATTTTACCCTTATAGTGAAGCCATTACTTATATCTGTGAAACATATAGTGCCTGGATTAGTGAAATAACTGACCTACCATAGCAGGCATTATGTTATACCATAGAGATACATAGACATGTGCATTAGTTGCTAAGGGAACAGGCGGTCTCTTACGCCATACAGTAGGGAAGGGAATAACAGAAGAGGCTGGGATGGAATCATGTGATAGTGTTTTATATTGTATATGGTTCAGTGTGAAATATACTTATAAAATAGTGCAGCGAGTGTTCACCGAGAAATATTGCGTGCATTGACTGACAGCGGAAAGTTACGTAATGATCAGAGACAAGAAAATACGCCACACAGTGACACATATATGACATTATATACGTATATCGTGCAG
>JAGKTI010018141.1:0-17310 GCA_018397915.1 Birgus latro | reverse complement strand
ATCCCAACCGAGGACACCGAGGACAAATGGGCAGTCGTGGCGATCCCTACCGCGGACACAAATGACGGGCCCTTTATTAGCCATAAGTACAGGTTATAAAGGGCAAGTATTAAGAAAATAATGGAGACCTCAAACGTATGAAACTTGCTTTCAATTGATTTTCAGCTAAAGTGTACCTTCTATTGCATATGGATTGACTGCTGGGTGGATGGTAATTGTAATTTAATGCAAATTGACACATTGACACTATTGATGCTCCACCTTGACTCATTCCACAGGTACAGTTGGTGGGTGAAGCAGTTTTGATGTGCAGGACCATTGATTGTCTCTGCTGCACGCTGCCGCCTCTTCTCCTCTGCCCTCGTCGCCTTTATTATTGCATTAATTTGTATCATTATTGCTTTACACGTAGGTACAGTTACACTACAACTGTTACACCTACACCGTGTATCACATACACCATGCTACATAACAATTAGTTTTCAATGTAAATGTAGCGAATTTTCGCTCAGTTTGACCTGAGTACAGGATTTTTCACCGTCGTCTCAGTGTTTTTCCCTCAAGCTAGCTTCTCTTAATGTAAATACGTGGTTTTTACACTCATAGGCGACAGTGTTTTTCTGCTGTAACAGGATAGTACACACGCCACAGTGTGAATCTTGTGTGACTGAGCTAGGGTGTATATATACATATTGTTAATTTTTTTCTAGGAAAAATTTGATTTTCCAGTTGCGTTATGTCACGAATTTTCTACATCGTGAAATTATGTATCGTAAATCGTGACATCAACTGATTTTACAGGAGTGACGAATAGTTCTGAAATGAATGAGATTTTGCTCAATCTCTTAACTGTCCACTCGTGTACTTGTATTTGCATCAAATTTTCAAAACTTTCATCATTCTTTCACGAGTGGCTGTCTTTATGTACAGACAGTGCATTCCTCTGAGCGATAATTTCTGAATTGTCATTTCTTTGCACTTGCCTCCCTAGCCATTAGGTGGCCACGCACTTTTCACACAATGCCTCTGTTTAGATCAAGCATCGAGTCAGTCGTCCCAGTGACAGTCTCAGAGAGTGGAAGTGCCGTGCGCAAAGCTCGAGCGGGTCTCTTTTCTTAGTGATCTCAGAAGTCTCGGGTGTATCGGCGTGACTTCCCGAAGCTCCCACCAGCCTGGTGATCGACTGTATTAGCGGCGGTCTCATTACTGATTAGTATTTCTTTTGTTTTTCCTAGGTTTAAGGTTCTTTAGTTATTTAGCCCAGTGCTTTATTTAGCTTTTTGTCTGAGTGCTTGAATGAGTGCATATCCCTTTCTTTGATTTTGAATAGATTCATATAATGTAAATTTATTTTCTTGTAATTAATAAATTTACAGTTCGTTTTCTTGAGCTTTGTTAATGTAACAGTAGTGTTTGATTTCCCCACATATTTAGTACACTTTTGCTACTCCAAATTAGCACAACTCCTTATATTAATCACGACTGGTACTTAGGCCAGCTCTTGGTATTAATTCTTAAATCCGTTGTGCCAGCTAGGATTTTGGCTCAGCCAAGATCCTGTTTATTATTATTATCATCATTATTATTAATTATTATTTTTTTTTAATGTTAAGGGGAGAAACTAACTTTCTCAGAGGCCAACAGTACAGTAATACAGCCTTCTTGAGTGTTTAGTCTCTGCTGTGTACTGTTGAGAAAGTTTATAAATTCTTGACTCTAGAGAATTGGCGAAGTAAGCCAGCATAAAAGTGAAATCGCATCTTGATTTCACAAGTCGATTCTCTCATGATAATCGACTCGATAGTTATTCCTAGCATTCATAGCTACATTTTCATTTTCCCCCTGACATACAACACTACGGATATAGGAATGGTGCGGTTGTCTTTTAACTATGCTCAAGTTATAATATCACACAAACATAACATAATGAGGTGCCTTAGGTAATGTTGAGAGTGATGTTAAATAGATTTTGATTGCCCGTTTACTTTTTCGTTTTTGAAGGCTCCAACTTGCTTGAATGCGTCGGCCTTGTCACCTAATGGTGGCTCTCCATGCTGCTCGATCTCTGGCCGCTTCCCTATATAGTCCCTTCACCCTGAGGTCACACTCAATGACCTCGTCCCAGTTTTTTTCGGTCAACCTCTCACTACCCTACCCCCAAACATTAACACTTCTTACCTTCTGCACCCAGTTATCATCTCCCATCCTCTCCACATGCCCAAACCATCTCAATCTACCTCTCCTCATCGCAGCACCAACACACTCCAGTCCCATCCTACCTCTCAATTCTTCCATCGTAAACCTAGCCCCTCCAGACCTTGCTCTCAATGACGCACTGCACGTCCACCTAATCATTGCCATTTCTGTACATTTGAGCCTACGAATATTATCTTCCTTTTCTGCTCAGGCCTCACCATCATACATCATTACACTTATAACACATGCCGCATGCAAAGATCCCTTAACATGGAGGAAGAGCCCTCTCAATGTCAGGAGAAACAACAGCTTCCTAAATTTCATCCAACCACTCCTCACTCTAGCCACAGAGCTAGCTCCTGTCCCACCTCCATCATATAACATGTCTCCCAGATAAAAAAAATAAAAACTCTTCCACACACTGTAGATTCACCAGTAAGTTCAATCCTTCCACGCCTGTTAATATCCACAAGCTCTCCCCGACTCACCGCACACATGAAATCAGCATTATCTCGCAGCCTACATCTAATACCACTACATCTCTTATGCACCCACTTATTACAAACACTGCACAAGATGAACTTACTTCCCACGCCCTTGTGACAAATCGCACATGGCCACTCTCCCTCTCCTTTGACAGTACCACCCCCAGCCCTAGATACCATCTCTATTGTTTTATCTGCATTTACTCTTAAGGCCTTCTACCCCATACCATCTGTCCACTTCCTAAATTTTTCCACCGCCTCCCCCTAATTCTCTGCAACCAACACCAGATCATCAGCATACAACATCTCCCACGGGAATCAATTTCTGAAGTCACGTGAGAGGGTCTCAGGTACCACAATAAACAACAACCCTGACCCCCGATGCACACCACCATTCATGGAAACCTCATCACTCAAATCTCCATTCACCCTTACCTGAGTGTAAGCACCCACATGCAAGGCCATAACGACCCTAACAAGCCACTCCTCGATCCCAAGCTTTCTCATTGCCCACGTTACCACCTCTCTAGGGACTCTGCCAAAGGCTTTCTCCAAATCAACAAAAACTAATTACAGTTCCCTTTTCTTTCCTACATATTTTTCCTGAAGCTGTCGAACAATGAATGTGGCAGGTCCCTTTGCCTGGCATAAACCCAAACTGCATCTCATCAATATTCACACTTTCTCTATCATACCATCTACAGTAGAATTATCTCCATTACCCTCTTTATCTTGTTTAAAAGCTTTATACCTCTATAATTTCCTCTTTCCAGGGCATCACTCTTCCCCTTGTTCACATTTACAATTACACTCGTCAGCCAATCATCTGGGACAACACGCTCATATATAATCGTTTTTTATCCAGTCAGTGACTAACTTTACTCCTATATCTCCTGAGGCTTTCAACACAGCAGCAGTCAACCAAGACACACTTACCACCTTCCCTACCTGTATCCTGCCTATTGCCCCGTTCACAGTAGCAGTGTCAATCAAAGGCCAAGGGCCAAACATTGTATCTGTTGGCTCCAAACCTTCCCTGTCCCATCAAAGGCCAAGGGCCAAACATTGTATCTGTTGGCTCCAAACCTTCCCTGTCCCAGTCAAACTCCTTATTCAACAACCGGCTGTAATGCACTCTCCATGCGTCTTTAATATCCCCACTGTTCACCACAACCCTTCCTTCATCATTCTCCATACACTGCTCGCCTATGATATCCCTCTTCACTCGCTTCATCTGATTTGCCACCTTAAAATTCATAATCTTCCCTTCCACACGATTTAGGTTATCAAGTAAAAGTCTCTTTGACTCAGACTTCACCCTGTAAACCTCTTTTCTAGCCCTGTGCTTGGCAGCCAAGCGCTCCGCTTTGTTACCACCCTTTTTCCATTCCCAGAAAAGCCTTCTTTTCTTCTTAACTGTAGCTCCTACACCCTCATTCCACCACCAAGTCACTTTATGTCTTGGTGGGCCTCTTGTCCTTCTACATACCGAATCAGTGACTCTCAACTGGTTGGTCTTGAGGACTCTGTACTGTTCATTAACACTTTCATCTACATCTCCCTGTTCAGCCACAACTTTCCTCATCTCGCTAGAGGAGGCATCCCATACTGCTCGGTTTTTCAACTTCCATATTTTCCTCCTAGGTTCATAGGTCCTCTTTTTCCTCACCCTCTCCTTAAGCACCATGTCACATATCAGTAACTTGTGTTGCTGCACACACTCCTCGCTCCCAATACCTTTAACATCCCTTACTAACCTATCCGCCCTCCTGACTAGCGAATGGTCTATCAGGCTGCTATTTCCTCCAGATTCGTACGTTATCAACCTACTCTCTCTTTTCCTAAAATGCATGTTGCACACAATCATGTTCATTGCCTCCCCAAATTCAAGTATCCTTTTCCCTCCCTATTTTCTTGTACTATATGCACATTCCCCATATACTTCTTCATATCCTTGGGCTGCTTCATCTACAAAACCATTTAAATCCCCGTTTAATACAACAATCTCATCAACCCCCATACCACTTACTACATATATTAAGTCATCCCAAAATCTATCCTTCTCTGTCCCATCCAAGCCTTCCTGTGGAGCATATGCCGATACAATAGCAAACACCATCCCACCGAACAAAATTTTCATTACTATTATCCTATCGCTTACTCTCATAACGTTCATGACATATTCCAACCCTTTCTCCCTAACCAACACACTTCCATATCCGTCTATCTTACCCTGCCAAAACATCTTTTAGCAACAATCCCTCCCAGCAATCTTTCTGGCTGATCTACCCCTATACCGGACCTCTTGCACACATCCCACTTCCACCCACCTCCTACTCATCACCTCAACCACTTCTCCCGCTCTACTCCTCAAACTTCCCACATTCCACAATGCCACTCTGATCTCCCTGAGTGATATTATGGCCTCAGGCCTGTTTTAAAACACATTCTTTAGCTTGGTCACAATCAACAAAATAAAAAGGGGAGAGATATGCCACAGGCCCCACCCACTGCACAGACCCAAGCTCAGACAATGGATCTGGGACCCCTAGCCCACCAGCCTTGACCAGTGGCTGTGGTAGTGGCCTCGGGGCAGCCTGCCAAGACAGCTACATGGACATCCTCCAAGCGCACCTTGGCACTGTTACTGCCCCGCAATTATACACCCATTGATAGGGCAGCCTCCTGAGGCGCTGCTCCCAAGGTGTTGGCCTCTCTTTATTGGGCGGAAGAAGTAGCCTGGGAACCGCAATGCCCTTTACTCTCTAGCACAGGTTCGAGCCCCATCTCACCCCGGCCCCACGATCTATGCTGGCGGAGCCGTTGTCATACCTCCCCTGTAAAGGTCCGCCACCAGGTAGCGTGGGCAAAGTTTTCTTGTTGCATGCCCTTGTTGGCATCAACCCCCGGTGACGTATTGGGGTAAGTTGTGTGACATATAAAGCGCATGTGGTGTGGTATATAAAGCGCATGTAGTGTATGAGATAGGTAGAGGAAGTGTTTGGGAAAATATGCTGGTGTACTCTCCTTGATAGTGTCACACTGAAAAGGTCAGCAAAGGGGGATGGCTGGGTAGCTAGTGAAACAGGAGCTCCAGCTCTTCCTGTCACCAGCATTCCCATTTCTCTTGGGAGTATCACCCTGATCGGTTGGTGCTGCAGCCTCCTTCTTATATAGTTTCTTATATTTCTTCGCATACAAATTTCCTGAAGAGATACTGAAGTGTTTTCAGATATGCTTATATCACTATATGTGGTTTCATGGGTGTTTTCAGATACAGTTATTCATCATTTATCACTAGGTGAGGTTCTTGTGGCTGTCCTTAAATTTTGCTGATCTAGTGAACAGTAATAGTTAATAATTTAGGAAAGCTGAAGCATATAATTTATATAAGTTTTTCATCATAGGCTATACTGTGCAGAATTGAGATGAACGAATATATCCATTTACGGGAAGCAGAGGAATGGAAAACAGCAGGACTTTTATTTATTACGTGACTACAGTTTATAGACTCTAAACATTGCCCATATTCATATGGGTACTTTCTTTTAAAAAATCTTTTAGTTGTGGGTCATTAACCCGTCCAGTCCCGACCGGTTTTTTACCCAGCCTACCCCCAGGTCCCGACCAATTTTCGACTTTTTGTTTTTTGGCTGAAGCCTTCGCTTTTGGTGAGAAACATCGAAAATTCATAGAGAAATCGCGATCCTGAAGTTAGAAATGTTGATACAGGTGTCACTCAACCTTACGTTTTCCTTCTTTTTCAGGGTACCTGGCTAAAGAAAACGAACTATGGAAGGGTTAACTAATTCAAGCCACTTTAAATTGCATCTTTATTTCATTTATTTGGTACGAATTTATGTGTAGTGCAAGTCTATATTGGTTTTCACACAATAATATAGGCGTTTATAAGCATTGTTCACTCACCCAAAACCCATGTATATGGCACCTTCCTTTACGACATTACCACCTCATCACTTCTGTTTGTCTCTACCTCTAGCTTCTTTGTTTCTTTGTCCTCCACCTTAGGAATCACTTCCACTGTGAATTTCGTCATTGGAGAGACCGTGGTGCAACATACCTTTACTGGCCAGGTTACAGCTAACACGTGAATTGCCCAGTGTGGGGGGATGGGGGGAGGGGGGTTATCTGGGGCCAGGCAGTATCCCCGCTTGACAGCAGGTACAGGAAGGTCTCCCACATATGCCTACCAAAAATCACCCGCGATTGTTGAAAAATGTGCACACAATGGGCCTTGCAACTGAGTGACCTACGATGCACATCGTTGGGTCTGTCAGCAGAAAAAAGTAGCGACGTGCATCGTCCATATTCTTATCGTGGCTTATTTGCATGTATCACAACCGCGACAAACAGTAGTGACATACCCACAAAATATATAATTTCTCACCAGACCATAAACACTGACACTAGTAATATACAATAGAAATTACTTTTTTTTTTTTTCTAGTTATATAGAGTAAATTATTAGCTCTTCACCAGGGTATCCTTGAGGGCTGTACATATAAGCAGTGACTTCCAGTATTGCACCACGCTTCTCCTGAACGGTAAATCTGTCTAGTATAAATCATATACTGGCAACAAAGCCAGCCTTAACAGCCTTTGGAACCTAACTACAAAGAAAAAATTTTCTGTTACTCATCCTACTATTCTGATTTGATGTATAATTTCCTCTCCTAATGGCACGCTTGGATCATGCTTTCATCTCTGGGAAAGAAATATCTATGAACTTTATGCCCCGTTTTGTAACTGCCTTTGCAAGTGTGCGGCATCGTGTATTAAATCACTGTATTTCGAAAGTTCACCAAAAATACAAAATTTTCATGGAAATACTCTGTGACCCAACACACACGTGACCCACTCTGAACTCTGACAAGGAACTGCCACCACCCTGGCGTTGTGACGCTAAGACTTTGACGTCAACGCGGACAGGCCTTCTTTCTCTGTGGTTGCGGTCCAGCAAACATTTGTTGACAGTATTCTGTGGTACTTTCTACTCCATAGTCGGGGATACTTAAGCATATTCTGTTTTTCCCTTAATGTGAGTGCAACTATACACTGTAAAACTATTTTTCATTCATACTGACTACATTCTCTGCACATGTACTGCAGTGGAGAAAATACAATAGCACCCACACTGCACCAATAGAGAGTGGAGCCACACCTCACCTGCACTCCATTTTCAAGGATTTCCCTGTGGGATACCGCAACAGCGCACCATGGGGTTGTTCCTGCACAGAGCTCTGGTGGCTGGGTGCACATCCAACCCAGTTGTGTTGTTGAGGAAAGGGAGTATTTGGGAGAAAGAGTGTAATGTGTAACTGAGTGGCGCAACACCTACAGACTAGTTCGGGGGATCCACATGACCCATTAATCGAGCATAATCAAACCTTATGTGGGGATGATAAAACATGCAAAGTACAAAACTTTCCCTCTGGCTTCTGGAAGCTGCCATGTCAGTCATTTCAGAAGGATTGCCACAGTCCAAGAAGGGTTAAATAATTGATATGTAGGAATTTTAGGAATGTAGCTGCAATCTGTGGTTCCTTTACACTCCCTCAGGCACGTATCAAAGCCTAATGATCATTTGACAGATAATGAACAAAAATAATATATGGTTGATTCTCGCGTCAATATTTCAAAATCCAAAGAGTTAAAAGAGATTATTGTTAAAGGCAGTACTGCACATTAGACCTGTACATTTGATTTTATACAATAACACTTTTTCTTACTCCTGTCCATCACATCTACCCCTTGAACTGCCTTCACCCATCCGCACCCTCAACCTTACCTTGACTCTACCCTCAGCATCACACTCATCCCTTCCTCTAGCCTCAAACTCACCCTTACCATCATTCTCATCCCCACCCTCATCTCTGTCCTCATCACTGTCTTATCCTCACACTCACTCTCATCCTAACCCTCACCCTCTCACTCACCCTCACCCTCATCCTCACCCAAACCCCAACCCTCACCCCAACCCTCACCCTTGCCCTCACACCCACCCTTACCCTCACTCACACCCTTACCCTCACACTGCTGCCACACACTGCTGCCACACCCTCATCCTCATCCTTACCCTGGTCCTGACGGTTTGACTTCTGATGTGACACCTCATCTCCCTCAAGGCACCCACGCCATCCTCCACCTACAATGAAATTATGATTAAATCTTAAGTCTGCATGCGTGTATAGAAAGAAAGAGAGACAGCTCAATCATTTTTGGTCACAAGGAAGGACATAGTATGCACTACTAGGTTCTTTGGTTAAATGCATTTAAATACATGGTTGGAACGTTATACTACTGGACTGAATATATGTCATTATCAAAAAGCAAATGCCAATTTTGGGGAGCCATTTGTAGCTTAGAATAATTTTAATATATTGTTTTAGTTTCCAGTCAATTTGGATTACTTTGTCTGTGCAAGAGGACACGAGAACACAGGCGTACAACACGTATACACTGAGTGTATCCCCCGCTGCCTCCCAGCAGATTTTTCACCAATGAACCCCCCTCCCCCCCTCCAATCCCGACAGATTTTGAAGAAGTTTTTTTTTTTTGGAGGCTAAAACCTCCGCTTTTTATGAGAAACATCGAAAATTCAGAGAGAGAGAGTACCCACCTGAGCTTCGAAGTGAGCCATACAGGTGACCCTCTAAACACATGGTACTGTGTTCTCTGGAGCCGTGCGTGGCCGTTGCGTTTTCTAGGGTAGCGGCAAACCACTCAAAAACAGGTAGATATTTGTTCATTTGGTACAAATTTATATGTAGTACAAGAATATATTGGTTTACACACAATAATATAGGCGATATAAGCGTTGTTTCACTCACGAAACACATCAACAAACCTCAACTGCCTTGGCGATGTTACCTCCTCATCACTTCCGCTCGTTCTTCCTCTGGCGCCGCGTAATCTTTGTCCACCACATCGGGAGTCACTTTCTCCCTGAATTTTGTCTTCAGAGAGACCTTGATGCTACATGTCTTTACTGACCAGGTCACTGCTAACATGTGAGTTGCCGAGAAAATGGCGTGGGGGGCGAGGGGGGCGTGCGCGGGGTCAGGCAGTGTTGCCGCCTGGCGGCGGGTAGAGGAAGGTCTCCCAAATATGCATACCAAAAATCATCCGCGAAACTTGAAAAATATGCAAATGACGGACCTCGCAGTTGCAGATCATGTGGATACATTGACAGGACTCAGCATGAAAAAAAGTTATAATGTATCCATATCTTATCGGGATGCGACAGGTTAAAAGAGTCCGCAAATCCAGTTTTCATAACTGGATGCATCACCATTTGTTGTTTTCTGAGACGAGTCCTGCACATGTTTTCTTGTGAAAAGACTGCTGCTGTTGAAGATTGGTGGATACTTCAAGTCTGGCAACATGTGGCAACAAAAATAGTAAGATGTCAAATAAGGGCCACTTCCACATTTCAATTGTTGCTTGTCCAGACTTCCTGGCCTTCCTAAGTCTGTATTGCTTCATGAAATGGTCCTGCAGACATCCACACCTCTTCCTCACTGTTCCACTGAAAATAGAAATCAATGTGTTCAGATATTAATAAATTACATTTGGCGAAACGATTCAGCTTGCAATATTTGGAATATATTATATTCTGTCACCACATACATGCTAAGTTAAAATATTTATTATATTTGGGTAACTAAAGTAAACTGCACCCTATTAATGATACATCTCTATTCGGAAGGTTCCTTGCGACAAGCGGCTCATTTGTTGCAAATTTCGGCTTGAGAAATCATCTGTGTACAGCATCGTGAAAAAACATGTGCAGTCATCTGGGAAACCCTGCAGCTTGAACACCTTCCATTCCCAGATGTCAGGATTTGGAAAAAGAATGCAGACGACGTCTTCATTTACTACGATTTCCCACGTTGTGTTGCAGCCATAGATGGGAAGCATATACGCTTGAAAGTCCCACCGATGCCAGGGTCGAGATATATCAGTCTCAAGTGTTATCATTCACTTGTTTGTAAGCTGCGGTTTGATGCACACTGACGCTTTGTTGTAGCTGAAGTTGGCGCATAAGGCAGCAGCAGCGACAGAGGAACACCGCAGGACTGTTCAAATATCAAACTACTGCCTTCTAAAAACCATGATCTTCCTACATCAACATGTATCCCTGGCACAAATATTGTGGCTCCTTGTGCATTTGTTGGAGATGAGACTTTCCCACTCACTGACAATCTGATGCTCCCCTTCTCAGAGAAATTTATCTAATGCTAAACGGGTATTCAACTACCAATTATCAAGAGTTAGGCGGCACGTGGGGTGTACTTTTGGAATCATAAGCCAAATATGGAGAATTATTTTCTATCCCATAGGAAGTAACCCACATTTTTCTTGTAGTATTGTAAAGGCAATATGTGTAATTCAAAATTTTCCCTCCAGTAATGAGACTGGTTGCAAAGACCTAACGTATGCCGATAATGTTGGTCAAGTGTTGCCACTGTCAATGAAATATTGTAAGTTCAATAGAAGTATCAACTTTTGTAGACATCAGACAAAAGTTCATGGATACTTGTCTTGGCAGAATAACACACCATAAGTGCAATAATGCAATGCTGCTGTTTTGTTACTGTACACCTAGACTAGAATGTGGGTAAAGTTTATGTAGTGTTTTTAAGATGTAATGTACAGACATGTCTGTAACAGAATAATATGTACAGTATGTTATTTTGTAATGGATAAAGAAGTTTGCGTATAAATAAATACCTTTCAAGATTACGCATTTTATGAAAGTATGTTATGTATACTGAGTGTGTATGTAGAGACATGCAGTTTGCAGGATTTAACATTTACCATACAATGTGCACATCTGAAGTTTTATACCTTTTTATGTCTCTTTACATACCGTGGACACTGTTAATGATAATACAATATTTATGGCACAGTATCCAGATATGATGCTTTCACCTCTGTTTCGCTAATAAATGGTATTGCTTTGTACTGCATAAATTTCATGAATTGTAGGGCCACACGCACATCAGACATTTTAGCACGGCAGTACTAGATGGAGACGTTATAATTTAAAGGTTCACTTGGTGGAGCTATACATGGTCTAACAGCTGTCATTTTACTATGCTACTTCAGCAAGGGCAACGTGTGTGTGTGTGTGTGTGTGTGTGTGTGTGTGTGTGTGTGTGTCCTGTGCCTCAATTCTTCTGTTAAAAAGCTTATCCAACAGACTTTCTCTTAAACCTGATTAAGTCCCCGATGAAACAGGGTACTGAACTGACATAATAACTATCAACCAACCGTCAGCCACAACACAACACCTCAACACTGGCAGACCCTGTTAGGAGAGACGGTAGCTCGATCGGGAGAGAGTTGGCTTGCGGTCCCGTGGGACCCAGGTTCGAATCCTCGCTGGTACAGGGAACAGTTTAAGGATTTGAATTTCATTAAATCAGGCTTTACTGATCTACCAGAAGACCCGCCGACATGTCGTAAAAATGACCCCGCTAATACCAATACACCAGTCCTGTATGAGACAGCCCTAGCATGTATTCAATATGGACGGTGGGTGTTAAGCGCCGAAGTGGTGACATGTAGATTGTAGAAGGACGATTGGGCCTTGATAGCAGGCTGTGAAGCCTATGCCCAGAGTCGGACACATAAAAAAAAAAAAAAATCTGGGGTAAGCCATGGGTGGGTCTGATACAAATAGCAAGCCCAATAAGGCCCTTACCAGGAAGGACGGACCATGTCATTGTTGTACTTGCCAAATCAGTCTAAGAGATGATGACTCGGTCAGATGAAGTACAGGTAAACAATGGATCCATGCTGACATGCTATATAGTGGCCTCCCCCAGAAGCTTTTAAGGTCCTAGTCCCAATATCCCTCTTAAATATTTTTACATTTCTTGTATGCTCTATGACGCCTCTACAAACCCCATCCCTGAAGCATACTTCCAATTGTCGGAGCAGGTGAGAGGCTCGACAGATTCCTTCAGCACCCTGAGAGAGGAGGTTAAGGAGGACATTGCAAATTCTGAGTCTGTTAATAACCCAAATTATCCCTCCCCCCAGGCATATTCACAACTCTCTGACCAAGTTAAGAGCCTGGCAGACTCCATTAGTACCGTGCATCAGGAGGTGAAGCAGGATAATTTTAACTCTATCAATTTTGTCCACACTCACATCACATCCAAGAACCCGACTAAGTTGAAGAACTCTCCTCGGCAGCCTCCCTTTACCTTGCCCTCACATGATGGAATCGAGATAATGATTACAGAGCCGGTGGTGAAATCGGAGGAACGCGAAAAAGAGGGCAACCTTTATTATTATCAGAGGCTCAGGCTCTGGCCCAGAGAATGTTCCATCCAGATTTGATGATATTGTATCCTTCTTCCTTCTAAACAAACATATACCAATCCATGAAATAATCCCTATAAAGTCTACCACAGTAAAAGCAAAAATTATGGACAGCTCCATAAGACGAGAACTTCTAAATGTCGTAAAATACCTGAGGAACTCCACATACTTCAATGTGCACATTAAGAGAGACTTAACATTTAAGCAAAGAGAGGAGCTTAAGCAGCGATTGGCAACCAACATTAATGTGCCACGTAACACCACTGATGCTTCAGCTGACCCCCAAGCTCCCATACCGGTCTACTCAGCCGCTGATCTAACTTCTGAGAATGGATTTCTGAACTCATCTAAGGCACCTATGGACCAGGCCACTGGATCTCTCAACCAGGTCAACACGTGCTTTCCCAATCAGCATTTAAAAAACTAAAATGCAACTTTCCTAAATCTTCATTTCTCTAAAAAATGTAAACTCCCTATCCAACAAAGAGGCTTATGTTCAGAATTTTTGTAATTCACAAACTATACATGTCTTTTGTGTTACTGAAAACTGGCTACAACACAGTATTTAAGATTCAGTTGTAAAAATTAAAGGATTTTCTATTTTCAGATATGATTTTGTGTTACCCAGACTTAAGCATGGAGTCTGTGTATATGTCAGAAATGATATCAAAGCTCAACTGGGTTCTGATGTCCCACAGGTTCCAAATATTCTTCCAATCCACTTACTCGCATAAAAAAAAAAAATCTCTCTTTGACGACGCATAGTTTGGTTTTAGAAGTCGTAGATCTGTGGCTGATTAGTTGTTGCTGATCTGTAAATATAACTCCCACTGTGATAACTGCTTTACTTTAAACCCTGTCCTGCTTGACCTGGTAAAGGCTTTTGACAAAGTTTATCACTTAACTCTATCTGTCAAATTAATGTCTATTGGTATCATAGGAAACTTGCACCAATGAATCTGGAGTTTCTTATCTAGCTGTCAGATGCTAGTCTCCATTAGTGGTGTACAAAGCAATTCCTTTCCTGTTAGAAAGGGTTCTTCAGGGTTCCGTCTCGGGATCTCGGTTGTTTCCTATTTTTATCAGTTATCAAGATGCTAATCCCACATGCAAGCACATGATATCTGCAAATGCCTTAAAGCTCTACATTCACTACCGTATCAGCTCTTATAATCAAGTTATTTCTCATGAATTCCCGTCTTGCCTACATATCCTCCTCCATGGGACAAAAGTTTGCTCCTACTAAATTCGTTCATCTAAGATTTAAGCAAAGTGTGTATACTAATATTCATGGTCAGTACTAGTTATATGGCAACCTATTTTCCAAGTAAATTCTCACAAAGATCTGGATGTCCTGATAGATACACAGCTAAGATTCACTCGCATATCAGAGAAATTTTTACTAAAGCAGAGATGTTGCCACAAATCTGCTGAAATCTACCATTTGTCACTCTCCACAATTCATGACTACAATTTTGATATCATATATTCGTCCCTAATTGGATTTTGCGTCCTCAGTCTGGAACATTGGCTTTGTGGGTGATCTTAAATTCCTGGAGTCTGTGCAGCGTAGGCGAACGAAAAAACTGATGATCACTCGCAACTCCCATGTGTCAACAGACTAGCCAGCCATAACAACTTTTTGGTTAAGGGAGAGCTGATGAGGAGTGGCCTAATTCTCTGCTACAAAATCTTTCACAACCTGTCTCCCATTAAACCTACATACTTATCCATGCTTGCAACACATCAGAGTACTCGTTGTCATCAATTCAAAATTCAAGATCTCTATTCTCCAATTGATGCTCGAAGTCGTTTTTTTTTTTTCCCACACCCTGTATTTCTCACTTGGAACTCCCTTCCTACAGAAGTAGTTGAGGCACCCACCTTGGCTTAGTTTAAAGACAGCCTCTCCCGTGCCCTCAACAATACTCTCTTCTCCCCTTCGTATATTCTCTCAGTGCACTTAGTGTCACTCATTAGGGCTATAGCGATTACTAATGTTAATATTCTTGACCATGTAAAGTCTTCTGATCATATAATTAATTCGGCACATTCAACCTGTCTCCTATTTATTAGTCTCTGAGATACTCCGTTTGTTCTGGCCGGAGCGCCGTTTGCGTTGGGCTGCTTGCTCTGGCGGGTGCCTCCTTTGCCCCACGGTGCAGTGTACCTACAGGTGAGAGTACCATATGAGAACAAATGCATATTCATTTCGTGTAATTTCCATAATCCAGCACAAAAACAATTACTGATAGGATATATTAGTTACTTACTGCGTCAGTTATTGCCAAATATATCTTCCATACGGGAAATTATTTTACCTACATATATGTGCATTGAATACTGTTTGTTTGATGCACCTCGTCAACTTACCGTCATGATCACCTAGTTCGCCTGGAACTTTCTTCCACTCCACTGTAATATAGTCTCTGTTTCTGCGCTTGGTATGATTTTTATCATATATGGACTCACGGTTTTGTACTGCCATAATCAGCATCTCGTCCTCCATGGTTGACGGAGAACTGTGTATCTGCACCAACGTCACATCATGCAGCTTCAGCATGAAAACGAACAAACTAAAAATGAATCATTTTGCTACCTCTGATTCCGAGATGATTCGGTGTTTCGTTGTGAGTGGATCGCTCGGAATATGAAGCATTGCAGTGAGTTTTTTTTTTTTTTTTTCGGCGGAGGCGGTCAGACAGTTTGCGCCAGAATATTTAATTGTGGCTTTTGTGTGACTGTACCCTTAGCCTGCACGGTTGGTCGATAGTCTGGTCTGAGTTAAATTTTTTACGGGATTTTTAACCCTATCCGCACTGATGTTCTGTGTTACCTCGTCTGCCAGCCATTAGAGGAAGGGTCAAGTTAATGTTATCGATCATAAATGTCTTTTGGCCTCAGTTGCAGTTAGCATCATATTCAGGATGGACGCTGATAATGATGAACCTGGCAGGGTAGAAAGGAGCGATATTTATGGGCCACCCTGTACATAGTTTTGTGCCATCAGCGTCAGAAATCTGCAAATGATGTAATCAGCGACATTCATTAGATCATCATCATCATCATCATCATCATCATCATCATCATAACATTGTTTCCCATTAACTCTGGTGTGGATCAGTAGCATTTGGACAAAAGTGAAAGTATATAATTAGAGCCCATTGAAACGGGCTATGACTCAATTCACTCATTATTTAAACACGTCAATCCAGTGACGTCTTTCGGCAACTGGTTCTCACAATATCCAGATAATTGTATTATTCTTATGACAGGCCTTCTTAACTATAGGTTAGAATTAGCCTTCGTTTACACCAATATAGTTGTTCATATGGAATTGAATAAATTACGGTAGGCATAAGACTGAATGAGTCTTTACGTCATCACAGTGAAGGGGTTACATCTTCAACACTGACACACTGACACCAACACCTCCCCCTCCCCCCCTCACAAAAGGCATACCTCCGCCGATGTCAATGAAATTTATAATTTATTCTTATGTCCACATCTGAATTCACCTCAAAATCTCATCAACTCTTTCTTGATGTATTACCCACCTACACACCAGATTTCATTGAAATCTAATAAAGGATTTTTCAGATATCTGATCCACAACAAACAGACACGCAGAAAGACAGACAGACTTGGGCGAAAACAACCTCCTCCAACTTCGCTATCAAAGTTAATGAAGGCCATCCTTTCCTTCACACTTATCATCATCGTCTCCTCCCAAATGATCACCTTTCTGAGGAAATTGTTGCCGGTGTAGCAGAGACGCACGATGAAGACAGCGCTGATAATGAACAACATGAAGGTGATGCCAAGTATCAGCTTCCCCCTGAGCACTGCGTAGGATGAGGTCACAGCTGCCACGGTGCAGACCAGGAGGCAGAGGCTGATGTAGTAGAAAGAACAGTCCATTATGCGTCGCCTCCCCATCCCAATCTGTTGAGAAGTGATTGAGTTCTCCTTTATTATTTCTACATCCAAACCAGTTTAACAAATGAATTGGTTAAAAGCAACTCCATTAACTGCGGCTGAGGGAGAGTAAACAGCAGCTCACTGCATCTCCTCCTCCCCTCAGTTTGGGAATGATTGACTTATGACCATACTTTAAAAGCTTACTTGCGCAGTTTGTCCCTTCATTATGACAACAACATTATTTGTTTGTATTCTTGTTGCTTCTGGTTGTTTTTATGTAGATTAGAGAAAATCCAGGGGAAGATTCCTGCCCACCTCAGTCAATCTATCCATTGCATGACGCCACACACAA
>JAGKTI010018140.1:0-17927 GCA_018397915.1 Birgus latro | reverse complement strand
AAGACAGGGCGTGTGTGCTGGGCATTCCCCAGGCCCTGTCTTCCCCCCCTTTCTACGACGCCAGCGTCCTCTGTCGCCATGCAGAGGGCGCCCCCTTATATTTGAAGCTCATTTCTCTGACGGGCTCTCCACCCTGAGCCCGTGTCACACTTAGTGTGGCAAATCTTACACACACACACACACGCCGCATCGCCCGGACTTTGATGCATGGTCGTGGATAGAGCCGACGTGTTTTTTTTCTGAGTTCTCCTCTAGCTTTCTAGGGCTGCCTCACCGGCATTAGCTTTTTTTTTTTTTTTTTCACCCTTCTGGTGACCGTTAAGCTAGCTAGTTTATCACTTTCCTCCCCTCCCTATTAGCTGGGAACGGTAGGTGTCTGTTTCTATTTACTGAGATTACCTTTGCTTGCTGCCCACGGAGGGTCCCCCCCACTGATCGCTCAGGGGCGTGAAATGATACGGACGGGCCTCCCTGGAGTGGTTTGAGAGGGCAATTTCAGCCTTAGGTGTTTGGTCCCGGGTTGTTTGTCCTTTCCTTGTTTTTTCTCCTTCTTCCCACTTGCCCCTTTAGGGGGAAGTGGTTATATGTCGGACGCCCCTGCTGCCTCCCCCCCACGACCACCAGACTGTCATACGGAATGACTGCCCCCTGACTGAACGGTCCCAGACACGAACCCCCTTGGATGTACCTGTACATAATGCGCAATATGTCACTTTACATGCTGTAGGTTCCACTCCCTTGAGCAGTCTCAATCCTTTCATTATCAAGAAAGTGATTGATTACTGTGCTGGGGAGGTGGAACAAGTGAAAAAACTTGGTAACGGAGACCTCCTCATTAAAACTGTCAACTCTTCCCGGGTAAAGGACTTGATGAAACTGCATAAGATTCATGAATATGAGCCGAAGATCCCGCATGCCATGAATTCCTGCAAGAGTGTCATCACCTGCAGGGATCTCATGGTTATGAAAGAGGATGAGATCATACGGGAACTTGCCCAGCAGAACGTAATTGATGCCTGGTTTATTACTAGATATTCCGAAGGTGTGAGGACGAAGACTTCCACTATTGTCTTGACCTTTGGCAAAATTTCCCTTCCAGAATATGTCAAAATTGGCTACGAAATTGTTAACGTCAGACCATACATCCCGAATTCGCTTCATTGCTTGAAGTGTCAATTATATGGACATGATACTAAGACTTGTCGGGTTTCTCAGTCAGTGTGTGGCAAATGTGCAACACAGGGACATGATGATGAACGCTGCACATTGGAGACGGTACGTTGTTTTCACTGCAAGGGCACACACTCCACTTCCTCTAGGGATTGTCCTAAGTGGAAGGAGGAGAAAGAGGTCTGTGTAGTGAAAGCAACTGAGGGCATTTCCTACTAGGAAGCTAGGAAAAAGATGAGGGAGTTGCATGCAACTCCCACGCCGAATAGGTCCTATGCTTCAGCGGTGATGTCCCGTTCCGTGGTGTGCTTTGTTGCAATACAGACTGACCCTGAACCTGTTGCTCCTGCCATGCCCTCTACTTCTTCATCTGAACCTTCTGTCCAATCCACCTCTCAAACTGGCATCCCTGTTGCACCTGTTGCACCTTCCTACTCTCAGGCTGCTGCTGCTGCTTCTCAGTCAGTCAAGCCTAAACAGAAGCCAGACAACTCAAGTAAGAGTAATATGACCACCCTCACCAAACAGTCACGTTCACATGTTCTTCCTGCTACTGTTCCAGCGAGGGAGAGAAAGGATAGCTCTTCCTCGGTGGAATCTGGGAGCCTCGTTATTGATGAAACTATGGAGGTTTCCGTCAGCAAGCACCGGGTTAGGTCCCCCGGTAGTCGCTCGCCTGTTGGCGGGCGGCATAAAAGAACTAAGAGCGCTGGCCACCCTCGTAAATCTTAAACTGTCACATTCACTGTGTTACAGTGGAATTATAGAACTCTCAGGAATATTTTGCACAATATAGCAATCCTGCTATCTATACACAAGCCAGACGTTGTTTGTTTACAGGAGACACGCTTGGTGGATCACCCTGATCCTCCTCAGTTCAAACACTACCACTCATATAAAAGATATGAAGGTCACGGAGTTGCCATATAGACACACAAATCACACCCACAAACGGGAGTGATTCTAAATTCTACTCTGGAAGCTGTTGCGTGCAGAGTAAAGGTTAATAACACCTATCTGTCTATTTGCTCTCTGTACTGTCCTCCACATGGCCCCATTGATAGTGATGCTTTAAGTTCCCTATTTCACCATCTACCAGGGAACAAGTTAGTATTGGGCGACTTTAACGCCCATCACTATCAATGGGGTAGCTTGAGGATCGATGGTCGTGGGGAGCAAGTAGCCGACCTAATACTACAGTCCAACCTCTGTCTTCTGAACGATGGTAGAGCGACTCGTGTAGATGATAGTACTGGTAACTTTTCAGCCATTGACTTATCTCTGGCCTCCCCTGGTATACATCAAGATTTCTCGTGGGACCCTTATGACGACTCCTTGGGAAGTGATCATTTACCCATCTGTCTTTCTTATACACGTGACACTGTTTCGGACCCACCACCTCCAAAATTTAACTGTAAGAAACCAGATTGGGGATCCTTCTCAAGGATCGCCAATTTAGATATATCTGGGGAGACCATAGATGTTAAGGTTGAAAATCTAACCAATTCCATAATACACGCGGCTGAGGCTGCTATTCCCAAGACTTCTACAGTTCATGCGAAGCATAGAGCACATTAGTGGATGCCGGACTGCCGACGAGCATTAAGGAAACGCAATAGAAGATATAGGATTTTTGATAGTCACCCCACTGGAGAAAATTTCATTGCATACAAACAAGCACGGGCTGAGGCAAGGAGAATAATCAGAAGGGACAAATGTGACTCCTAGTGGACTTTTGTGTCCACGGTGAATCGTTTCACACCATTAAGTAGAGTCTGGTCCACTATCAGAATATTAAATAATAAGGGACCATACTTCCCCATTACCACCCTGCAGGTTAATAACAACATCTGTGACGATCCCGTGGACGTTGCTAACATCCACGCCAGGAGTTTTTCTCAAGTAAGTAGCTCAGCCAATTATGACCCGCGTTTTCAACATCATAAACGCACGGCTGAGCTACGGAAATTAGACTTTGCCACAGAAGATGTAGACTCCACGTACAACCAAGAGTTTATGCTAGATGAATTGTTCCTTGCCCTTAAATCCTGTAAAGACACCAGCCCTGGACCAGACACCATCACGTACGGTATGATCCAGCATCTTAATCAGGATAACCTGATCAAGCTGTTAGCATTGTACAATGAGCTTTGGGCGTCTCGAACGTTCCCAAACTCATGGCACTTTGCGCACGTCATACCGATACGCAAAGAGGCTGGTCGTCTTATGAACCCCACTTCATTTCGTCCTATTGTGTAGACTTCTTGTCTATGTAAGGTCATGGAACGAATGCTTAATAATAGGCTTATTTTTGTTTTAGAGTCGAAGAATTTGTTAAATGATCAACAATGTGGCTTCCGTAAATACAGAAGCTCACTAGATCATTTAATGAATTTGGAGCATTGTATTGCAGAGGCTTTTGCCAATAAAGAATTCATGATAGGGGTGTTCTTGGACATCCATAAAGCCTATGACATGACATGGCGACATGGTATACTAATGAAGCTCTATGCTTATGGTTTAAGAGGTAATTTGCCTATTTTTATTTCAAACTTCTTAAGGGACAGAACTTTCTCAAATTACCCCGTAACGTAACATCGGATATATTTATCCAGGAAAACGGGGTGCCGCAGGGAAGTGTTCTTAGTCCAACTTTATTTAGTATTATGATCAATGATATTGTCATCAGCCCCCATCCCAAGGAATCTTAAATACTCACTCTATGATGACGATTGTGCAATATGGCGCTCTTCCCATAATGCACAATTTTCAGCTGGGAAGGTTCAAGCAGCCCTTGATTCCATCCACCAATGGGCCTTGCAGTGGGGATTTAAGTTTTCCGGCTGCTGTTGTTTTCACTAATCATAACGTACCTAATTTGTGCTTGACTTTGGATAATCAGGTGGTACCTTTTCAAAATTCAGTAAAGTTTTTGGGTATACATTTTGATTGCAGGCTGAACTTTAAAATTCATGTTAATAATTTGCTTGCCCGTTGTGATAAACCATTAAATGTCCTCAAGTAACTTGCAGGTACTACTTGGAGTACCGACAGAAAATCTTTATTAATGGTGTATAAGTCCCTTAATAGACCGAAACTAGACTATGGCGCACAGGTGTATGGCTCGGCATCCAATGCCACGTTGAAAGGATTGGATGTGTTACAGAATAAATGTTTGCGAATGTGCCTTGGAGCCGTCCGGTGTACACAGGTAGCTCGAATGGAAGTGGAGGCAAATGTGCCTTCCCTCCGTATTCACCGCGACCACCTGGCCCTGTCCTATGGGTTAAGAACTCTAAGGAAAAGTAATATCGGCAATGTGGCCTGTACTCCCTTGCATCGATACCATCATCTCATGCAGGGGGTGCGTCGGCCACTTGCCATTTGCCTCCACTTACTAACTCAGGAGCTTGGTGTGGACCTCAGTGACTGTGGACCTCAGCGCCTTGGGAGCCACCCGGTTTTACTATTGATATATCATGGCTCCCAGCACCTAAGACCAAGGCACCATAGAGGGGGGGTCCACCACTTGTTTTGTAACATCATCATTTGTCACTTGGAGTCCCACCACTTATACGCCGATGGCTCCAAGTCGAGTGAATGTTTGGGTGCTAGTGTGTGGTCGACTGAATGTGCCCTCAGGTATTGGTTGCCGATTCATACATCTGTGTTTACCTCCGAACTTTTTGCAATTGACAAAGCCATAGACTATGCTATAAATTAACGGCATGATTCATTTGTCATCTTTTCAGATTCAAAATCAGCCCTTCAGGCAATTGCATCTTGCACTACGGGTTCACATGAGCTCCAGGGCCGCGTTATTAATAAATTCCATTCGTGCGACAAGTCCTTCACGCTGATCTGGGTGCCTGGTCATTGTCGTATCTACGGCAATGAGCAGGGCTGACTTACTTGCAAAATCGGTCGAGTCGCTCTCTCGGAAAGAAATCAATAAATCTTCTGTGACAAGGTCAGTGGGCCAGACTTAATATTCCAACATGTAAGCTGTACCTGGGCGACTGGGCTACTGCCAACCGTCCCAGTTGCCTGGGGGGAAAAGTATTGGCAAGATTACGGCTTAATGCCACCGTCCTAACACACATGAAACCATATATGGAAAGACAATTCCCACCGCACTGTGACATCTGTCATGCAGTGTTATCTATTAGTCATATCATCCTGCGCCGTCGGCGATTTATTCGTGAACGTACTTCACTTATAAATTACTGCGGCGCAGCAGACGTCCCCTTCACCCTTTCACCATCCTTGGTGATGGGGACATTGTTATGACTGATAAACTGATGGCTTTCTTGAGAGAGACCGGATTGATCAGAATGATGTGACATTTTTACTATGGTTATGGTTTTTATTGACTGTAAAAATGTGTATATTGTACTATTAATTAGGGTTGACAGTTGACTTATTTGAAATAGTTCCTGCTTACGACTGATCTATTTCTAATAAAGATGTCCCCTACATTAAACCCCGTTCCTTGCCTGACATTCACCAGCTGATGAGTGCAAGTGTGCAATATATAAAGGTATTGGGCACTTGCAGTCGATGGTGGTCTGTTCAGCGAGGTCCTTCACCTTCTGTACATATTATGTAAATACATTATACCACCTTGGTTAAGTTGTACTAATTAGGGCCGACAGCTGACGTATATGGAAATGTTCCTGACTCGTCTGGTTCTCTTTCATATATTCTATCTATCTATCTATTGCCAGATGCCTCAATCCCGCATGGGGTGGCCACAAACAAATCGCCTCCATGTCGCTCTGTCCCCCCGCCATTTCACTACCCCGCTCCCAACTCACACCCCCCTCTCTCATGTACCTCTCCACTCCATCCCTCCATCTCAACCTCAGCCTCCCCATCCCTCTCGCCGCCTCTACCTCACTCACATACACTCTCCTCATCAGTCTTTCACTCTCCATCCTCTCCAGATGCCCAAACCACCTTAATGTGTTTCTCCTAACGCTTCCTATCACATCCACATCCACACCACAAAACTCCTTCACTTCCCCATTTGTTAGTCTGTCTCTCCATGTGACTCCTCATGCTCCTCTCAAACAACTCATTTCCACTGCTCTCATTCTTGACTTCTGTCCTTCCAACACGGTCCAAGCTTCACTTCCATATGTCAGAGTTGGTATCACAATACTGTCATGTAACAACTTTTTCACTTCCATGCTCACCTCCCTGTTTCTTATCACTGCTTTCAATGAACCGGCAACCTTCCTTCCTTGCTGCACCCTTTCAAGCACTACACCCTCCAGACTTCCATCCTTACTCATCACACTACCCAAGTACTTAAATTCACTCACATTCTCCATATCCTCCCCATCCAATCTCACTGTACATTCACTGACTTCACTTCTCTCGAAGAAAATCACTTTACTCTTCCCTACATTCACCTTTAAATTCCGTTTCTTACACACTCTCCTAAACTCATCTACCAAGCCTTGCAGCTCCCCTTCGTCTTCACTCAACAACACAGTATCATCTGCAAACAACAGTACAGGGAGTTTCCAAACACTGCCCTCTCTCACTAGGACCGCTTCAACATCCACTGCCCGACCTAATATCTCTTTTATAACCCCATCCATGCACAGATTGAACAACCATGGAGATATGACACATCCTTGTTTCAATCCAACCTTCAAATGGAAAGATTCACTCGGTTTGTCATCCACACGCACTGCAGCCTTAGCACCCTCATGCATACTCATCACTGCCTTCAGCAACTTCCCATCCACTCCATATATTCTTAATACTTTCCACAAACCTTGTCTATCCACCCTGTCATATACTTTCTTCAGATCCATGAAGGCAGCATACAACTTCTTTCCCTTCTCTAGAAACTTTTCCACTAAGGATCTAAAAATGAATATCTGGTTTACACAACCTCTTCCCTTCCTAAAACCTCCCTGTTCTTCTCCAACTAATTCCTCTGTTATTTCCCTAACTCTGTCAATAAGTATCCTACCATATACTTTTCCTATTACACTGAGAAGGCAAATGCCCCTGTGATTACCACACACTGCTTTTACCCCTTTTCCTTTGTACAGAGGAATAATTATACCTGACTTCCAATACTCTGGGACTCTACCCTCCTCCCATGCCAATCTGCACACCTTCCATATCCATTCTATTACTACCTCTCCCCCATGCTTCAGCATTTCACCACACACTCCATCAGTTCCTGGGGCTTTCCCCATTTTACCTTTCTTCATTGCTTCCACCACTTCCATCCTACTGATTTCTTCCTCTCTTCTCACAACCCTCCTTCTCCCCACCATTCCCCAGCCACTTATACTTTCATTACTTTCATTCTTTATGTACAACAGTTCATTAAAGTGTTCTCTCCATCTGTTTATCTTTTCTCCCTTCTCCACTAGTAATCTACCATTTTTATCTTCCACACCCCCACTGACTTCGTTGGCACCCTGTCTAGCTCTCTTTACCTCCTTCCAGAAGATTTTCTTACATTCCCTCCACTTTGCACTCAAATTCCTTCCAAATTCCTCATCCACTCTCTTCTTACTCTCTTACTAATCTTTTCACCTCTCTCCTCCTCTATAACTCTCTCGTCCGTCTCTCAGCTTCTTCGAAGCCCATGTTCCTCATCCACTCATTATAAGCTTTCTTCTTTTGTGCCACAGCCTCTCTCACCTCTTCAGTCCACCATGCTGTTCACTGAACTCCCTTTTGTCTTCTTTTCACCCCACACACCACCTCACATGCTGCACAGATTTCTTCTGTGAATATCTTGGACACACCTTCCACGTCCCCCATCTGCTCCAATCTATATTTACCCAATCGCTCCTCCACTTCCCTTTTATATTCAGCCTTTATTCCATCCTCTTGTAACTTTTCTACCCTCCTTGTAAGAAATACTTCCTCCTGTCCTCCCCTTCTTCTCTTCCTCTGTAATGTTCTAATTTTTATACTATTTAATTAATGAAGATTCCACCACTATAACACCAGTGTAAGGACGCGAATTTTGCGTTCTCTTAAAATGAAGAGAAAAATTCATCTATCACACCACTTTTGACACCAGTGTATTGAAGAGAATTTGACTATATGTATTTATTGTATTTTTACTGATTACTGAATACTGATTACTACTGAGGAAGAAATCCTAGAATTTTTTTATGGAAGGCCTCGTAAATTGATTACCACTAGGAAGAAATACCAACTGGTAGAAGTAGAAATAATTTAGGTAGGCTGCCACCACCCACTGTTTGCCAGGAAAGAAGTTATTAGTCCCACTCAGTGAAAGATGGGACACTAAGGCCTAGATACAGTAATCAGGGTAGCGTGAGTAAATTAGAGTGCGTGAATTCTATAGATAATAACATACCATGCGGGCCACTCAATCTCACAATCAACTTCCCAGAGGAGTTTAGATCAAACACATAAGAAAAATAATTATCTATGATTTACTAACCTTAACATACATAAAACAAAATTAACCCTCGAACAATAGTAACTAGTACACAGTTATACTTCAGTCTCTGATTCCTCCAGAAAACTGGGGAAAAAAATAATGTTCTCTCCTCCACAGAAAATAAATCAAGCTGACTCACATATCATGGTACAAAAACTTGTTAATCGAGAGAACACCACCACTGATAAGATCCTTGGGCTTTTACACTTGACAAGATGTTGATAATACTGCACACAGAATGAATTACATGCCCGAAATAATAATTTACATACATTAAGTATACATATAACTTGACCTCTTAACCTAACACGAGGTACACATAAAGAGAAAAGAATATTCCAAATTCTGGCGTGACTTGCATTAACCACGGTCTCTAACGGACTCGCAGCTCTATATCCCAGGCTCACAACTTATCACCAAAGATTACTCTAGATTTAGTATATTCACCCTAATTTTTCCGAAGGTTAACACAATTTAACTTATCTATGTATATGATCGGTTGCACAAAAATGATTCTATTTAAAATATCATAACGCTTGCAATACCCTGTATGTTAGGAAATCCGACATCATAAAACACACTCGCTTTCATTTAGAATACTTCACTTTAGAAGAAAAGGCTTTTCCAAGTGGACCATACAATACTTAATTGACAACAATGCAGAAAGAAATGAACTAGGGGGGGACTGTGAAAGGGCTTTGGCCAGTATACACGTGACACTAGTGAAGACTGTATTGGGGCCTCGATGTTACACTCGCAATCTGTTGAGTGGATGCCGCCAGCTCTCACAATGAATATAGAAGAGAAGTTGGGGAATATCATCAGTCAACTTACTATATATACAGATATATAGAAGGTCTATTATTGAGACAGTAAAGGGGGGGGGATTCAAGACACTCTCAACTAACCTGTTGAGTGGATGCCGCCAGCTCTCACAATGAGCATAGGTCTAGGATACGCGCTCGCTTGATGTTGTCGTCCCAACGCTGAGACTGGCTTCGACTTATTACTCTACAGTTTTCTTACTATAACAATCATCAAGGAACTTGCAACAAGGAATTTTCTCTCTCCTCTTACTTAGACAAACTGACGTATGATGTTTCAAATTTTGTGGTAGTAACATGGGTCTGACAGTTTCTACCGAAGCCTAAACTCACGCGTTTTACTTAATTGTATCCATGTGTCGCAGTTGTCTGGTCTACGTGATCTGGCGCCAGTGAAAATAAATAAATTTCGCGGCTACGAATGACTATAATCCATAATCAGACTTTACCCAAGCTCATAGACATCATTATCCAGTACAACCGGATGACAATAACAAACCCAACTACAAAGTTCTGAATCCAAAGTGCAACCACAACCCATCGCGAATTTTAACCTCGAATTAACTTTCTTTGCCTCTTTATCAAAAACAGATCATGCTTTTGCACGTAATCTCACTCCACACGGTCTTATATATTAATAATATTACACTCTTGCTATTCCTCAACTAGGATCAAGCTCAAAAAATTAATTTTGAGGTTCATTTCCCATACATTGCATCAATTAAACAGGGGTCCAGAACTACACTTACACCACACTTAAACTAACTTAAACTACACTTATATTACACCTACATTATGCTTACACTAACTTATATTACCCTTATATGAACTTATATTACACTTATATTATACTTATGTTAGCTTAAAATTACGGCACTACACCTCCATCTTGTTTGGATTCCAATTCTGGCCACCACCAAGTTGTGGTCAGAAAGTCCACTCCCCAAACCTCTATACACTCTTGCATCCATTACACATCTTCTCATCCTTTCATCCACACACACATAATCAATCATTGCCTTCCGTTCATTCATTCCACCGTCCACTCTTCTCACCACTCGCCATGTATACCTATGGATCATTTTGTGCCTGAAGATGGTATTAGGTACCACCAACCCCCTCCAGGCACAAATGTCCACTAAAGCACTGCCATTCTCATCCATCTCTGCAGGCACACCCCACTCACCAACCACTTTATCCACTTTCTCATTCCCTACTCTTCCATTCATATCTCCAATCAGAAACACTCTCTCATTCCTTTCAAACTTTCCGAAGCAGGCTTCCACATTTGTCCAGAACTCTTCTCTCACTCTACTTACACGATCATGCATTGGAGCATACACGCACACAATTGCCATCATTTGTAGTCAAACTTTCACTCCTACCCACACAATCCTTGACCCAGCTGATCCATACTCTCTTACATTCTCCTGTAACGCAAGAATTTGTCTCTCTAAATCCCAGCGCTACAGCCACCAGTGTAAGGGAGAGAATTTTGGGTTCCCTTAAAATGAAGATCTGTCTAAATCTCACCGCATTAGCACTGATTACTACCGAGGAAGAAATCCTAGAATTTTTAAAGAAGGCCTCGCAAATTTATTATCACTAGGAAGAAATACCAACAGGCAGAAGTAGAATTAATTTGATATTTACATTACTGATTACTACCGAGGAAGAAATCCTAGAATTTTTAAAGAAGGCCTCGTATATTGATTACCACTAGGAAGAAATACCAACAGGTAGAAGTAGAATTAATTTGATATGCTGCCACCACCCGGCGATTGCCAGGAAAGAAGTTATTAGTCCCGTACAGTGAAAGATGGGACACTGATACCTAGGAACAGTAATCAGGGTAGCGTGAGAAAATATGAGAGCGTGAATTTTATAGATAGTAACATACCTTGCGAGCCACTCGAACTCACAATCAACTTCCCAGAGGAATTTAGACCAAACACATAAGAAAATTTAATTATCTATAATTTACTATCCTTAACTTACATAAAATAATATTTTCCTTCGAACAAGAAAAAGTAACTAGTACACAGTTATACTACAGTCTCTGATTCCTCCAGAATAACTGGGAAAAATAATGCTCTCTCCCCCACAGAGAATAAATCAAGCTGACTACATATCACGGTACAAAACTAATTAATTGAGGGAACACCCCCACTGAAGATCCTTGGGCTTTTACACTCAACAAGATGTTGATAATACTGCACACAGATGAATTACTCGCCCGACACATAAAATATATACACATAACTCGACCTCTTAACCCAACACGAGGTACACAAGAAAAGAGAAAAAGAAGAATTCAAAACTCTGGCGTGACTTACATTAACCACGGTCTCAAAAGGACTCGTAGTATTTTCCCCAGGCTCACAACTTGACACTAAGAATTACTCTAGATTTAGTATATTCACCCCTTATTTCCATGGGTCTACACATTATGACATATCTATGTATATGATCGGTTGCACAAGAATGATTCAATATATAATAACACAGCCCTTGCAATACCCTGTATGTTAGGAAATCCGACACTACAAAGCACACTCGCTTTTATCTAGAATACTTCACTTTAGGAGAAAAGGCTTTACTAAGTGGACCATACGAATACCTAATCGACAACTATGCATAAAGAAATGAACTAAGTGAAACTGTGTAAGGGCTTTGGCAATTAGCACCACGAGGCTTTTCGTAGGCGGCAACCAGACTTCACGACGCCACACCGACAATCTGTGGATGCGTCCTCTCTATGTGAAATATCAGCTCGAAGTCACAT
Source organism: Birgus latro (assembly GCA_018397915.1). Classification (NCBI taxonomy): domain Eukaryota; kingdom Metazoa; phylum Arthropoda; class Malacostraca; order Decapoda; family Coenobitidae; genus Birgus; species Birgus latro. Next base: position 5,695 of record JAGKTI010018140.1, on the reverse strand, counting down.
AAAAGAACTGGGGAATATTATCAAACAACTTACTTTATATATATACATATATAGAATGAAGACTAATTATTGAGACGTAAGGGGGGAAAAACAAAGAATATACTCTAGACCGACCTGTGGATGCATCCCCTCTACGTGAAATATCAGCTCGAAGTGAGGGCCTGCGGCAAGGATGCTCCGTAATTCCCGCGATGTTCTCAACAACGGACCTGGCTTCGACTTATTACTCTACAGTTTACTTACTATACAATCATCAAGGAACTTGCAGCAAGGAATTTTTCTCTTTCCTCTACTTAGACAAAAATGACTTATGATGATTCAAATTTTGTGGCAGTAACATGGGTCTAACAGTTTTACCCGAAGCCTAAACTCAACCGTTCACTTAATTATTTCCATGCGTCGCCTTTGTCTGGCCTATGTGATCTGGCGACAGAGAAAAATAAAAATATTTCGTGGCTCTGAATGACTATAATCAATAATCAGACTTTACCCAAGCTCACAGACATTATCATTTAGTACAACAAAATGATAAACACAAACTCAACTACAAAATTCCGAATTCAAAGTGCATATACAACTTATCGCGAATTTCAACCTCGAATTAACTTTCTTAGCCTCTTTATCAAAAACAGAACATGAATCTGCGCGTCCATCTCGCTCCTCATGGTCTTACATGTTAATAATATTACTCTCCTGCTACACTTTAACTGAGATCAAGCCCAAAAAATGAATTTCAAGGTCCACTTCCCATACATTGCAATCAATTAAACTGGGTCCAGAACTACACTTACACCACACTAAAACTAACCTAAATTACACTTATATTACACTTATATTATACATATACTAACTTATATTACACTTATATTACTTATATTATACTTATATTACGCTTAAAATTATGGCACTACACGGGTGCATCCTCCAGAAAAAAAAAAATGAACATCATAAGTCTTCATACAATACATTCTTCTACACTTCTTAGAGACATGTGTGCGGACGGGACAGACCTACCCAACTTGACTGTGAATAACTCTATGAACTACAAATTAAGACAGTGTTCTCACTATCTGATACTCCTATAAGTGGCACCTGTCGGTCCACGAATAATTTGCGTACCCCAGGGGGTCGCTTCTCTGTCACCAATAAACTCCCGAATATTCAGTAGAAAAATGTGCTCCAGTCAACAATGATAACATGGTCATCTCATGTGGACAAACCTGTACTCTCGCTGCTAGGATTGTCCCAGGGGCGCTTCACATGTATTCAACCTATTATCGCATTTACGCTCTCCATTCATACTTCCTTGTGCTTCCAGCTCTCCACCTAGTAACTGATGAGCGCCCTTCAGGTCCTGAAGTCACTGTTACACCCTAGGCCGTGCTGATTGTGAGATGAGGGAGTTCTGCAGATTTCCCTCAAATTAAAGCAACATAATATTCCCCCTGAACTGGGCTACACCCATGACACACACTCCGATTAACCACAAACACGAGATAAAACTCTCTCTGAACTCGTGAACTACCACAGTCAATAGTCAGACGGTCCGACCCGCACACACTTCCCTATCCAACACTTAACTAGATATGCCCATAACCATCTTATCAACACTTCATCACACTACAACACTTTAACATTCCTCGATTAGTCTGCGTGGAGGTCGTCTTTCACGTGGTGGTAATTGTTCATCCTCTGGTTCAGGTATGAACGCTTCATCCAGGGGTTCTAAGAGCCACTCTTCCCCTCCATAATAGGATTTTACCTGTCCGGCAGCTCTTTGCAATACTTTCCCTGTGAATCCATTTTCTATCACGTATATGCTACCTTCTAATAACACTTCCACCACACGATACGGACCATCCCATTTCACGTTAAGTCTACGACACGTGCCAGGAATCACTGTTTCTTTCTTGACCCATACAAGAGTACCAACTTCAACTACTTGGTTTTCCCACCTTCTATTAGCTTCGTCTCGGTACCTTCTCGACATTTTCCGGTGAGTGACCCGTATGAGGGCATGAGCTGTGGTGATCTCGTCCTCCTCACCATCGACTGAGGGTAATGACGCACTGACTAGTCTGGGAGGGTGGCGAGAAAAGAAGGCGAAGTACGGCTGCTGACCCGTTGATGTATGCACTGCCTGGTTCATGGCGATCTGACAAGACTGGAGCAACTGGGGCCATCGGAGAGGGTGGCCCTGACATAAAGCGGAGAGGATGGATTTCAGGGTCCTGTGCATCCTCTCTGTCACTCCATTTCCTTGGGGATGATAAGGGGTCGTATAGTACAAAGTGATCTGGTGTCGCTGGCAAAACCGCTGGAACTCTTGACTGGTGAACTCTCCTCCGTTATCCAGGACTATTCCACGGGGAGTGCCATAATCTGCCACATACTGCCCTAGCTTGTCTGTGATTTGTGTGGTCTGTTTAGTTGTAAAGGGGAAAAACCTGACAAAACGACTATAATGGTCCACTACTGTAAGCACATAACTATAACCCTGGGTTCCAGCAACCATGTCTGTGAGATCTATACCAATCCTCTCCAGTGGTTTACTCACTGGGGGTAATTCTTTCCACTGTTGCTGCAATCCAGTGTTCTGCTTAAATCTTTGACAAGTTAAACACTTTTTAACATACTCACATACATCCACTTTAAGGTTTTGCCAATAATACAGTTCTTCCGCTTTCTTAATAGTTTTCTTCTGCCCTAGATGTCCTGTCAATTCATGGGCGTGTTGCAATGCCTGAACAACTAAGGTACGAGGAACTATGAGACTATAATGAAGAATACCGTCTGCCTTTACACGAACACAATACAATATTTCTTCTACCAAGGCAAACTGATCTAAAGTATTCTTTGGCAGTCTTTTAGTGGGAATCCTACCACCTTCTAAATACTGCGCATGAGTTCTCCCCATACTGGTTCTACTCTCTGGCGATCTCTCATCTGTTCTCGGTTCAACCCAAGCCAGGTGGCTTCAGGCAATCGGATTACCACTCGAACTGGGCGTGATAACTGATCCGTAACAAAATTATCTTTACCTTTGAGATATTGTATATCATAATTGTACTCTCTCATTTCCAGAATCCAACGGTTCATTCTTGGTGATTTAGTCCTGCGTTTGAAAATGCTGGTCAGTGTTTGGTGATCTGTGACCACTGTGAACCATGTACCCCATAAGTAATGGTGATAATTTCAGCATGCAAGAACTATTGCTAGAGCCTCTTTATCGGTGGTTGAATAGCGAGACTCGCAAGGGGTTAGTTTTTTTTAGAAATACCCGATTGGCTTATTAGTACCGTCAGCCTGTATTTGACTAAGGACTCCCCCAATGTGGGTGTTACTTGCATCCGTAGTAAGAATGAATGGCTGATCTACTTTAGCTCCAACTAAAACAGGGGCATTGATAAGGCAAGATTTAAGATGTTCAACTGCTTTCTGACATTCGCCCCTCCAGAGAAAAGTGATTCGTGATTTTGTCAAATTAGTGAGTGGTGTAGCAATGCGAGCGAACGATGGTACATGTTTTCTATAAAATCTGCACATTCCGAGAAATCGTCTCACTTCTTTCACAGTGGTGGGTAGCTTCATTTTAACTATGGCCTCTATATTCTTTGGATCCGGTTTACTACCTTCTGCCGAAATCTGGTGTCCTAGGAAAGTCATTTCTTTACATCCAAATTCACACTTACTGAGATTTAGTTTTACACCATTACTAGCAAGCAGTTCGAAAAGTTGTCTTAAGTGATCCAATAGGGTAGGAAAACTGGGGGCCCATAAGATCAAGTCATCTAGGTAGTTTTTAACCCAACCTTTCTGTAGAAGAGGTGTTAGCAAATTGACCATTTGACGTGAGAAGATTGCAGGAGAACAGTTAAGTCCAAAGGGAACACGACAAAAACGATAGAGAGCCACACCATCGGTGAAAGTAGTCAGATCTCGACTCTCCTCATCTAATAAAATCTGAAAATATGCCTCTCGCAGTGACGTAATATTGATGTCCAGCGGCTTGGTCCACTAATTCATCTAGCCGCGGAAGTGGATAGACATCAGCTGCGAGATGCCGGTTTACATGGCAGTAATCGAGGCACATTCGTTTACTCCCATCGGGTTTATTAACCAAGACAATAGGTGATAACCAGGCTGCTGTGGATCTTTCAATGATCTCTCTATCCTCCATATCCTTCAACATATCAGTGATAATTTGTTTTGCTTGAACAGGATAGCGATACATTGGGCCTCGACTGGGCTGAGGATTTTCGACTTTAATATGAGCTGGAGGACCCTTGATCAGACCTAATTCTCCTTGGTCTAGGATAAATAGAGGGTCATACTTTAGAATTAATTCAGTTAGTTCTTTTCGCTGGTCATCAGTGAGTTGTTGCCATTTCTGTTCATCAATTAAAGCTTTCAATTTCTGACTACGGGTACCCTTTTGCTCGACGTGATCATTCTCGGGTAGAAGGTCGTTTCGTATTTTAGTGATGTTAACTTTATCAGGGACTGGGCTGGTCACTCTCTCATACGAACCGATGGTGGTACCTTTTCGCAACACTTTCACCTTTTTAGTGAGGTTAATCAGTGGAACGTAGATGTTGTTTGACTCATTTACTTGGACCAAATAAGGGTGACTATTATGACTCATTCTAGACTGTGGATAGATGATAAGATTAGTTGCTGGTTCCACTTTCACAGGTACGGACACAAATTTAGATTAGTAAGGGCTATCCCTGCAGCGACAGTTCTTCCAAGGGAGGTAACTCTTAACCCCTTAACCACGGGTAGTCACTTCCGTGACGCTCGGGCACAAAGGATCATACCGCGGGGCATCACTTTTGTGATTTTGTGTTGTTTTGAATTCGCTCGGGCTTTCAGGTGGTGACTTGTATCATCTATCGGCACTGCCAATGTCCAACAATAGTCAGAGCTGCTAATGTCATCAGTACTCCCATCCATTGTGACAATTTAGCCATTTTCCCCCATTCTAGACTCCCCTCTCCATGCTACAGAGCTCAGTGTCTATAATATGAAGGGCTATCCCTGCAGCGACAGTTCTTCCAAGGGAGGTAACCCCGAAAATAAACCTGAAAAAACCCCGAAAATACACCTGGAAAAAAAAACCAAAAAAACTGGAAAAACCCCGAAAATTAACCTGGAAAAACCCCGAAATTAGACCTGGAAGAAACCCAAAAATACACCTGGATAAACCCGAAAATACACCTGGAAAAACCCCGAAAATTAACCTGAAAAAAAACGAAAATAAATCTGAAGGTATTTGAGAGTGGCTGGTGGCCACCTTTCCCTGTGTGTGGCTACCCAACAAACATAGAAATAACGGGCCTGTATCGGCATATATCGGCACTACGGGAAAACGGCGACGGTATGTTGGGCCGATTCCCAACCTTAATATGTTTCCTATATCAGGCAACTAATGTACATACTATGTTGGGCCAATGTATAAATAATACATTTTTCCGATACTGGGTTGAGAACGAAAATTAGATGTTGGCTCAATCAAGGTATTTTTATATTTATCCGATGATTATTTCGACCAGTAACTGAACCAGACAGCTAACACATTAGTGTTATCTCTAAATACTAAACACCGAAATTAATGTGTAGTAGTGTATAAAAGCGGGGAAAACAAAATATTAAATGGATATCTCTTATCTCATAGGGAAGTGGGCAGGAAAAC
>JAGKTI010018139.1:826-17928 GCA_018397915.1 Birgus latro | reverse complement strand
AAGTATGAAATAAGGCGATTGTAACCCTTCAGTACGATGGCATTCCTTTTAATTTCACCTTCGCAATCAGGTGCTGGACAGGTGCGCCTTCACGTGGTGGCACAGGTGTAACTGGGCGGCTCCACTACCCGGTTACACAAACGTCCCTCACCTTCCTCCCTATCCCCTAAATGGAAGATAGTGAACTGCAGGAGAGGGGCAACTTCAGCCTGCAGTCCACTGAGGTCACGTGGAGATAAACTTAGGGCAACAAAAACAACAGCAACAACAACAACAACAAGAGGAATAACACAAGAAAACCAAGACAGCAAAAATAAAAACAATAAAGAAAATCCATGCTATCTCCAGCCGATCCTTTAATTCATTGGTGCTGCTTCCAGACGATTTTTCTCAGCCTGGGGGGGACCTGCCATAGTGGGGGGATTAATAAAAACAAAAATCCCCCTGTCTAATCCCTCTAATCTCCCCAGGTCGGACACGCAAAGAAGTACCAGAGAGGGATGCGGTACCATAAGGGGCTTGGGTAGAGGGTGGTACAGTAGAGTGAGGTACGGTACGCTTGAGAGTCCTTGGTACAGTGAGGCTCTATATAGGGCTAGGGTGAAGTCCTTGGCGTGTGAAAATCCTTAAGGTGAGGCTGACTGACAGGGCCAATCCCAGAGAGGCTCCCGCATCCTTAAACCTCTCCCCAGCTGAGTGAAACCGTCTGGAAAAACCGAAAATAAAATGAAAAAATAATGAAAAATAAAGAAAATACGCCAAACTTGTGAATTTTGAGGCCAGTGGTGTAGTGGTTAGCATGCTCAACTCGCGACTGGAAAAACGGGAGGTAGGTTCTTGGGCCGGCCAGACTCTTAGATAAAGCTGGTTTTCTCCCTCGTTCCCTTTCACTCAGCGGTACACTTGGGGACTTGGGTGTAACATCGATGGTTGCGTGGTGTGTTCCAGGGGATATTTGTGACTAGAAAAAAGATGAGGATGAGGGTCGAAGCAAGGGTCAGAGGAAGGGATGATGAGGGTGAGGATGAGGGTGAGGGTGAGGGTGAGGGTAAGGATGAGGATGGGTATAAGAGGACTGGTAAATGGGTGATAGGAATAGGGGAAAAGGATGAGGATAAGTATGACTAGCGAGGGTGACAGAAGAAAAAGGAAAGATGAGGGCAATGAAAAGGATGAGGGTGAGGGTATAAGGGTGGCTGGTGACAGGGTGCGTAGACCGTATTCTCGTCAGACAAGGAAGCACCGTAGCACATCCCCCTGACCGATTTATCCTGTTTCATTAATATAATCTCCTTTATTTATGCTTCTTATAAGTGATACAAGGGAATACTTATAAAAATACATCACTAAAGACGAATATACGGTCCTTGAATTGTGATCCGTGTTCTGAATGGCCCTGTAGGTTTCTTAACACCTTTCTCTTAGCGATTTATTGTCTACTGCACCTTGATATTCTCGCTCAGGACACTTATATTAGTACCGACAATTTTCTTCACTAACACATAACAAGATATTAAAGTATACATAGAAGAATAAATTACTAAGGAAAAGGTGTTACAGCATCTAGTAGTAGTAGTAGTGGTGGTCGTAACTCCAGGCTCCTCTGAATGTGAACCCAGTGGACTGCAGGCTGGAAGTTGTCCCTCTCCTGCAGACCACTATTCTCCTGCAGGGGGGGATAGGGAGGGAGCTGAGGGACGTTTGTATACCCGGACAGCTCCACAGCCCTATTACAACGATGCCACCACCTGAAGGCGTCTCTCTCCATCTCCGTTACACACTACAAAGCCACTTTAGAACACGATTCTGTGTGAGTGAGGCCGGATTCACACACACTACCTTAGGAGGGTCGCGGGTCTGAGTGGGTCTCGAGGGGGACTTCGTGCGTTCAACTTTCGTGCGTGTGGGAGGTGGAGGAGGGGGAGGCAAGGGAGCCGCAGGACTGTCATCTGGACTGGTGGGGCTCCAGTACCAGTCCTGCTGTACGGGGCCAGAGGAGGTCTTCTTCACCCACGGGGCCACGGGTCGGGCTGGGGGCATGTGGTCTACCTGTGCGGACGGGGTCTCTTCCTCCAGCGATGCATGTTTCTCGAATGCCTTTACGCGTTTAGTTACAGATTCCCTCTCTGCCTGTGGGGGTGGGGGAAAATCTCCCTGCTGGGGCTCTTCATCCTGTGACACCTGCTTCTCAAATGCCTTTATGCGTTTTGTTACAGACTCCCGCACATACTCCGGAGAGGGAGCATCACCACCGAGCGCTTCACCCAAGTTCAGCTGCATGGTGTGGCTTGGAGGGGGCGCTGTGGAGCCATCTGACAGGAAACTAGGGGGAGGCGGCAACACAGGAGCCTCCAGCGATGCAGGGACCCAGCTTGTGTCCTGTCCTGGTATGGGATGTGATTCCAGCCTAGTGTCGACAGAACTAACCGTTGACCCCTGCTGCGTTAGGCCGCTCTTCACAGCTGTGGTATCTGGCTGGGAGGGAGCGGCTTGGATGGGCATGCTGAGGCCTGTGCTGTGCTTTGGAGGGCTGGTGCTCAGGTTTGTCTGCCTCTGGATCGGTAGTGTCCCAGGAGTCGAAACAGGAGCGAAATGCCTATCCCTCGATTCTTTTGGAGGGGAGGGGCGAACGGGTGCACTCTCCTTAGTTAGCTTGGATTCTTTTGGAGGTGAGGGGCGAACGGGTACACTTTCCTTAGCTAACTTGGGCTCTTTTGGAGGTGAGGGGCGAACAGGTGGACTCTCCTTCGTTACTTTGGATTCCTTTGGAGGCGATGGGTGAGTGGTGAAGGACGGCTTCGATGGATGTGGTGGCGTGGCTGGATGAGGGACAGCGGATGACTCCCCTCCTGACTTGATACTCAGACTCTCTGCTGACGATGCTTCTGCCACCCTGGCCACAGCTTCAAACACAGACTCACGGGGCGGTGCAGGGGAGGAGGTGGATTGTGTGTTGATTGTTCCACTGCTTACCTCAGGACCTGGTGCTCTCGTGACGCTGCTCACACTCCCAGCTGATACAAGTTTGGTGGTTTTCTTCTTCTGGACAGACACAGTTTCCTTGGTTTCTTTTTTCAAGTGGATGGTGCGAGAGGATGTGGATGCAGCTGATACTGACTGTGTGGTGGTGGTGTCAGTGAGGCTGGTGGTTGAGTGGGTAGGCACAGTGATGGGCTGTGTTGTAGCTGACACCGTGCTGACAGTGTGAGACTGGGTTGTAGCTGACACTGAGCTGACTACATGAGGCTGTGCTGTGTCTGATGGGCAACTGACAGCCTGTGATTGGAGTGTGTCTGGTGCTGTACTGACAGGTGTGGGTGCTGTCCGAGTCTTACCGCGCTGTTTACGCCAGGCAGGCTGGGTCGAGGCAGGCTGGGTCGAGGCAGGCTGGGTGTCAGGTGGGGGAGAGACAGCTTTGCCGAGGCCTTGTTGCTTAGTTTGGTCAGAGGTGGAGGGAGTCGGCAGGGGGACCGAGACAGGGACAGGCTTGGTCTCAGGGACAGCGGCAGGGGCATGATCTGGGTGTTCTGTCTTGTGGGCTTGTTTCCTCCAGGGAGCAACCCCGCCAACCTGGTCCTTCTGAGTGGTGAGTGAAGGTTGAGCAGCAGCAGCACTGGCGACGGCCGCGGCGTGATGGGTCTGGGGTTGGTGGGGGGGAGAGGTGGCATCCCTGGCACCTGCTGCTCTGTTTTTACGCCAAGGTGTAGGTGAACTTTGCTCTGATGGGAGGGTGGCTGGTGGGGCCTGGCCCTCTTGTACCGGTCTGGCGCTGACCATGGTGCCTCCCGCGCCCTGTGGCAGGTCTGAGTGGTCTGGTGGATGCTGGGTCTGCTGCCCAGCGTGTTGTGGGAGGGGCCTGTCTTGCCCCTCGTTGGCTCCCTGCCCACCAGTGGTAGCCAGGTGGGTGGGGCTCATCACACCACCTGTGGTAAGTGAGTCAGGCAGCACATCTGGGCCTCTCGTCACCACCTGGCCGTAAGCAACTGAGCCAAACATATGACTCTGCCTTGTCTCAACCTGCTGAATATTTGTAGCAGACATCACTCTCCTTGAATGTCTCTCTGAACTGAGTCTGGACACAGAGTTTATCGAGGCCTCTGTTTGTGAAAGAATGTTGGACTGGGTCTTCTGGGACGCTAAATCTTGCACTGAGGAGCTTGAGTTCAGGGGAGGGCTGAGAATGGGTGCGGGTCTTGAGGGTGATTCAGTCCTGGGTGTGGGTCGTAATTTGTGATCGAGCCAGGGCGGGGCACGGTTGATGGAGTCCACTGACCGAGCCCGATGTGATGCGTTGTTCTTGAAGAGTGACCGCCTGACCATGACGGGGCTGGCACCAGGTACGGGCTTGTTGAAGTGTGTCGGTGTGGGGTTGGCCTCTTTAGCGGAGGTGAGGGGCGAGGCTGGCTTCATGACGTGACGTGACACAATGGGCGGGCCGGCGGCGAAGATTGCGGGTGGCGGCGGTGGCTGTGCGTCGGGGTGGGCCCAGGGCGGCACCGCTGCCTCACACGGCGGCTCAGGTCCTCTTCGCCAAAACACCGCCGTCTGCTCACCCTCGCTCCTCGCTGCCTCCACCATCGCGTTCTCGGGTGAAACTGCTCGCCGGCGACGTCTGCGGGACCCTCTGTCTGCCTTGGACGATGACGGGGCGGTGGTGTGGTGTCCGGGGGATGAGACAGTGCCAGGGCGGGGCGGGGTGGGTGGGGTCTGTCGGGGCAACCAAACGTCAACCCACACTACCTGCCACCTACTGTCCCATACCCACACCATCACACCTTGCCTCACCTCTGGCCTACCTGCACACACCTCACACCTCAACCTCACACCTTGCTCATTAACCTCCACCAACCATACAAATATCTATCACTCTGTCTCTTTATCTGTCTGCCTGTCTGTTTCTCTCTTTGTCTTCCTGTCTGTTTCTGTGTGTGTGTGTGTGTGTGTGTGTGTGTGTGTGTGTGTGTGTGTGTGTGTGTGAGTGTGTGTTGTAATAAATGTCACAATTAAAACAATAGTAATAATCGTAGTAATAAAAATGATAATCAGAATATATAAAACTGAAGAATAAACACAATTTTTTGCACTGAATATTCATTGTTCAATCATCATCATCATCATCATCATCAATCATCACCATCATCATCATTGCCATCATCATCATCATCATCATCATCAACACCATCACTATCATCACCACCATTATTGTTATTACGATGCCACGATCTTTTTTATGCGCTCATCACCATCATCATCATCATCATCATCATCATCATCATCACCATCATCATCATCATCATCATCATCACCATCATCATCACAACCATTTCCCATGTTGCCTACTAGTGAAACTTCAAACCTGGGACGTGAATCAGAGGTGAAAATTGAAGCCCCATCCCCTCTCTATCCAAAGTGCGGTGGACAACGAGTATCTCAACTACCATGGATGGAGGGTTGTTAAGTAAAGACAATTCAAGACAATAACACAGCAATTTGAGCATCATATTTAACGCTATATTAAGGTACAATGAAAGGCCTTGGTGTATTGTCTTTGTTTTTACGCTAGAATTGTTTTTAATGATGTACCTTGCTTGATATAGTGTGTGTGTGTGTGTGTGTGTGTGTGTGTGTGTGTGTGTGTGTGTGTGTGTGTGTGTGTGTGTGTGTGTGTGTGTGTCTTATCATTGCTCGCTCCCTAAGTACCAAGTAACATTCCCTTAAGTAACAAGGAAGCAACTCATGTGAATATTACTGTTCCTTCTCTCTACACCCACACGTCTAGTATGTGGCACTGCAGGCGTTGTAACACCTCTTTCTAAGCGATTTATTTTGGAGAGTACACCTGAACTCTCTCTCTCTCTCTCCAGTTCATTTTAAGTTGAAATAAACTGTAATTCTTTTGTAGCATATTTCACGCAGCTCAGTGGCACAGAAAGCCAAAACTGTGACTCTACCTCCTTCCCACAGCACTTCTTCGTGACTAACACCACATCCTACAGCTAATTCCCTGTTATAACCCATCATTCAAGAAGGAGAGAAGAGGTAAATTTAAGCCTAGTTGAAGTGAACAGGGTATAACAATCGAGAGCATATAGGAGGACACAGGGGTAATACGCAGACTAAATCGGTAAGGGGGAAGTGTTAGGAGCCTCCCACGCCCTACTATCCCCATCACTGCTTCCGCCCAGGGCCTCAAGCAGCCTCTTAAGATGTGCAAGGGAAAAATTTCCTTGGCACAGGTCACGATGTAAATATACCTTTCCAAGCATACCGCCCACACCTGCCCTTACAACGCTGTCTCAATCAATTCTATACTCTTTTCACTCAAACTTGGCCTAAAATTGCTCTCTTCCCATCTTCAGTGCTAAGTTGTAACGATAGCTTAACGCTAGGATAGGATGCTAGTCACAAAGAAGTGCTATGGCATGGATGTAGAGCCGTGGTACTGTCGCATTCTGCCACTGAGCTACGTGAAATGAGAGAGACAGAGAGAGAGAGAGAGAGGGCAGAGTAGTAAAGGGATTCACTGAGTACACGCTTATTAATAAAACCTCAAGCTATTGCTCTGGGTGACATGTTAAAACGTAAACCATTTGGCCGTAAAACACAGGGAACGACTATGGAATGAGAGAGAGATACAGGGCAGGGTTGAAGTAACGAAGTAACATACACATGCATCATCATCATCATCATCATCATCATCACTATCAGTACTACAGTCATCATCATCACCATCACTACCATTACCGTCATCATCGCCATTACCACCACCATCATCATCACTCCTACCATCATCATCATCACTACTACCACTATCAGTACTTCAGTCATCATCATCATTACCACCACCACCATCATCACTCCTACGATCATCACCATCATCATCATCACTACTACCACTATCAGTACTACAGTCATCATCATCATTACCACCACCACCATCATCACTCCTACGATCATCACCATCATCATCATCAACAACAACCCAACTTTTTCCCCCACCAAAACAGAAACACACATGCGTGCAGAGAGTGAAGGCTGATACACAACAAGCTGAGAGTATTTCTGGAAGCATAATAAACAAAGGGAGTGAGCTCAGAGGGTGAACACGAACGAGGCGGTGGGGTGGCGTGAGGTGCGGAAAGTATGGTGCTTGACTGGCTTTAATTAATGTAAAATAATTATCGTTTAGTTCGGCATATTCTAACCTCAGCCATATTGTGTTCTCGGTACTATGTGATGTCGTAGTTCTATATCTATATCAATCAATAAATATCTGTAATATTTTATTTATATGAAATAATATCATCTACAAGGATTACTGAAATCACTGATACAAAACTTCCTATTTGTTTTGAATAAAAAAAAAATGGCATGTCTCCTCTATGTCACGTTTATAACCAATATGGGACGTAAATTATCCTCCCCAAAAAAGGAAAAAAAAAAACTATCAGGCAGTGAGGATGGCTAAACTTTTCGAAGAAGGTGACTGATTTCCGAAGATAAATGCTCACATACTCTCAACTTAATGGGGTTTCCCTCTACTGAATAAAATCGTCTGGTTGTAAGTGCAAGATTAATAGCCAGAGAGACCAGACAGTGCACAAGAAAGCCATCAGATTCAAAAGACAGCCTTAATGATGAAATATATTACTCATTACCCTGATCCCCAGCTAAATACTGACGGAAACTGGCACAAGGAAAGAGGGATCAACATGCCTTATTTCCCTTGGCTCTGCACCTCGTAAAAACACAAGCACCGCCGCTCCTGGCCTAATTCTTTTTTCCCCGCGCACCCCCACACCTTCCTCCCCGCCAGTATGTTGACGCCCTTGTGGGATTCACTTATATATCATGCTTGAGTGTGTGTGTGCGTGTGTTTTACCAGTCTCTCTCTCTTTCTCTCTCTCTCTACTACATCAGCTCTTTACCACACCAACCCACTACCACACCAACCCACTACCACACCAACCCACTACCACACCAACCCACTACCACACCAACTCTCTACCACACCAACTCTCTACCACCACACTAACTCTCATTAATCACCAGGACATCAAATAAATAAGATAAATGATTTTCTTCACGTCAGTTCTAGATGATATAATATTTTTTAAAAAGAAAGAAATTTGGTGGTGACATGTGCCAAAAGATGTGTGTGTGCGCGCGCGTGTGTGTGTGTGTGTGTGTGTGTGTGTGTGTGTGTGTGTGTGTGTGTGTGTGTGTGTGTGTTTGTGTGTGTGTGTGTGTGGGTGCAGTGACATCAAATCTGTGACCAACAACACTTAAAACATCAAAACATCCAACAAAACACATCGCTTAGCCCACATAACCTAACCAAGGCTAGAAGTTAGTCTGTGTGGAGGTCTCCCATCGATGCTCTGTCCACTGGTGATATTCACTTCTTATACATAGACTCATGTTTAGAGTCAGAGCCAATTCTAACGCTGAACTAACCAAATCTGACTAACCTTTGGCTAATTCTGAAAGCCGGATAGATTTAGCCCTAGCATAAGAGGTGAGGGTTATCAGTAGAGAGCATTATAAGTGTCGAGACTAGTAATATTTCAAGCATATATCAGTGGCATCAGAAGCTCTTAGTAATCTGAGCATAAAATAAAGAGTTCAGTAAAATCCATAGTAATTTCAGTAGCATTAGAAGCTCTTGGTATTTTCAGCATTAGATATCAGAAGCTCTTGGTAATCTGAGCATAAAATAAAGAGTTCAGTAAAATCCTTAGTAATGTCAGTTGCATCAGCTCTTGGTGTCTGAGCATAAAATAAAGAGTTCAGTACAATCCGCAGTAATGTCAGTAGCATCAGAAGCTCTTGGTATTGTGAGCATATAAAGAAAAGAAACGGAACCCAATAACACCAAAGTCAGCAGCATCACAAAGCTCTTGGTATTATTCTGAGCATTAAACATCAAAAGCTCTCTGTGTCAGTAGCATCAGAAGCTCTTTGGCGGTATTCTCAGCACCAAGCATCAGTAGCTCTTGGTATTCTGAGCACTAAGCATCAGAAACTCCTTGGTGTTCTGTGCTCAAGCCATCAAAGCCTGGTGTGTGATAGAGGGGGTCAAGCCAGAGCGGGATCACAGCACGGGTACCTCTGAGTCAGTCGGCCTGCCCACCTCACAGGGACCTCTGCCCGTGGGGTTATGAGCTCCCAGGCCAGTGTGGAGGGGTGGGGCGACGCAGAGGCCTTCCTGGTGGTGCTGTGGGGCGGTACCGAGGTTGTCCTTGAGTTGTGGGATGGCCTCGAGGTTGTCTTGGTGTTGTGGAGTGGAATCTCGGTTGTTCTTGAGTTGTGGGGTGTCCTCGAGGCTGTCTTGAAGTTGTGGGGTGTCCTCGAGGCTGTCTTGAAGTTGTGGGGTGGCCTTGAGGTTGTCCTGGGGTTGTGGGGTGGCATTTTGGTCGTCCTTGAGTTGTGGGGTGGCTTCGAGGTTGTCCTTGAGTTGTGGGGTGGTACCGAAATTACACTGGAGTTGTGAGATCGCGGTGAAGTATTTTGGAGGTTGTGGGGTAGTGTGTGTATTGGCCTGGGGTTTGGGAATGGTATACTGGTTGTCTTGGGGTTGTGGGATGAGGTCTATCTTGTCCTGAAAGTGTGGGGTTGCATCGACATTTT
Organism: Birgus latro; assembly: GCA_018397915.1. NCBI lineage: Eukaryota > Metazoa > Arthropoda > Malacostraca > Decapoda > Coenobitidae > Birgus > Birgus latro. Next base: position 8,298 of record JAGKTI010018139.1, on the reverse strand, counting down.
CCTGGAACCGTGGTGTGTTGCCTGGCTTGTCCTGGAGGTGTGGGGTGGTTTGTAGATTGTCTTGGTGAACGGCGGTAAGACTGTCCTGCTTTGGTAGTGAGGCAGCGAGGTTGTCTAAGAAATGCAGGGTATTTTCTAGGCTATCTTGAAGGGTGCTACCAAACAGTTTCTGGTTGTGTATGGTTGTAGCTTGGTTGTCCTTGCTGTGTATGGTTGTATTTAGGTTGTCCTGGGATTGTATGGTTGTGTCTAGCCTGTCTTGGTTGGATAAGTTGGTATCTACGTTGTCTTGGTAGTTTGCAATGGTACCTTGATTTTCTTGGTGAGATGGGGTGATAGCTTGGTTGTTTTGATTGAATGGGGTGCTGCTTAGGTTGTCTTGAAGGTGCATCTGTGGAACGATACCCTGTTTGTCTTGGATTTGTGAGTCTTCTTGTCTTCTTCTTCGTCTTCGTCGTCGTGTTGTCTTTGGGATGGCGTTAACTTCGCCTCCCTTGTCTTGGCTTTGTGGCGTAGATTTTCGATTGTCTTGGAGGTGTGAAATGGTGTCACAATTGTCCTGGCTGGGCTGGGTGGTATGTAGGTTGCCTTGAATTTGTGGGGTGGCTTCTAGATTGTCTTGAATTTGTGGGGTAGCTTGTAGATTGTCTTCAGTTTGTGGGATGGTTTCTAGATTGTCTTGAATTTGTGGGGTGGCTTCTAGATTGTTTTCAATTTGTGGGGTGGCTTCTAGATTGTCTTGAATTTGTGGGGTGGCTTCTTGATTGTCTTGGATTTGTGAAGTGATTTCCACATTGTCTTGAATTTGTGGAATGACTTCTAGATTGTCTTTGAATGTTGGGGTGGTCTCCAAATTTTCTTGGACTTGTGAAGTAGTTTCTAGATTCTCTTGGATTTGTGGGGTGATTTTTTTATTGTCTTGAACTTGTGGGATACCTTCTAGATTTTCTTGGATATGTGGGATACCTTCTAAATTGTCTTGAATTTGTGGGATGGTTTCCATATTGTCTTGAATTTGAGAAGTGGTTTCCAGATTGTCTTGAACTTGTGGGATGACTTCTGCATTGTCTTGGATTTGTGGGGTAGCTTGTAAATTGTCTTGAATTTGTGAGGCAGCCTCTTGTCTTCGTCGTCGCCGTCGTCTAGTCTTCGGGACACCCTTTGATTCACCTCCCTTGTCTTGGATTTGAGATGCAGCTTCCAGATTGTCTTGAACGTGATGGCTGGTATCTTGGTTGTCTTGGGTGGGTAGAGCGGTACCTAGAATGTCTTGGAAGTGTGTAGTTGTGCCAAGGTTGTCTTGAAATTGTGTGATTGTGTCTTCATTGTCTTGAAATTGTGTGGCGTTGCTTAGCTTGTCTTGGAGGTGTGAAGGGGCACCAACTTTGTCCTCGAAGTGTGGAGTGGGGTCGAGGTTGTCTTGGATTTGTGGGGTACTTTCTGAATTGTCTTGGATTTGTGTGGCTGCTTCTGAATTGTCTTGGATTTGTGGCGTGGCTTCTGAATTGTCTTGGATTTGTGTGGCTGGTTCTGAATTGTCTTGGATTTGTGTGGCTGCTTCTGAACTGTCTTGGATTTGTGTGGCTGCTTCTGAACTGTCTTGGATTTGTGGGGTTGTTTCTAAATTGTCTTGGATTTGTGGGGTACCTTCTGAATTGTCTTGGGTTTGTGGGGTGGCTTCTGGATTTTCTTTGAGGTACATTTCACGTAAGAATTCCTCGTAAAGTATGACAGTGTCTTGGTTGTCTTGATTGGGTGGGGTGGCATCTGGGTTGTCTTGTTTGGGTGAGGTGGTACTTTGTTTGTCTTGCTTGGGTACGGTGTCATGTAGGTTGTCTTCTTTGGGTAGGGTGATACCTAGATTGTCTTGGTTGATTAGGGTGGCCTCTACGTTTTCTTGGCCAGGTAGGGTGGCGCATAAGTTGTCTTGGTTGGGTAGGGTGGTATATAAATTTTCTTGGAGGAGTAGGGTGATGTCTAAATTGTCTCTAAAATGTAGTCTAGTGTCAGGTTTGTCTTGGTGGTGCGGGATGTGACCTAGACTGACCGAGGGGTGACGTGTTGCGTGTAGGTCATCGTCATCGTATTCGAGCAGCTGCGGCGGGGGTGTGACGCGGCCTGGGGTGTCAGTGGCGTCTTTCACGGCCCACTCACACCGCCGTAACTTAGGGCTGCCGGTGTCTGGGGAGTGGTACAGCTGCCCGGTGGAGTGGGACCGGGTCTGTGGAGAGGGAAGTAGCAGCTCAGTGGACGAGGATCGGGTCTGTGCCAAAGGACGCAGCCGCTCTGTGGAGGCGGACCGGGCTTGTGGGGCTGGAGGCGGGGGGGCAAGAAGCCGATCAGTGGAGGCGGATCGGGTGAGGAGGGTGTCTGCGGAGGGGACGCGGCTACGGCGGCGGGCGATCAGCGGGCTGTCGCCAAATTCGTAAGTGGCCCCTGCGGAGTGCTGGAACACCCCGGACCGGTCCTCCTCAGCAGGGTCCAGGGGCTGCAATGGGCCCCCGGGAGTCTTCAGCAGGTGGAGGATCTTCTGTAGTACCGACATACTGCCTGTGGGGGGGGGGGGGAGTGCTGGTGCTGGTGGCAGTAGTAGTCCTGGTGGTAGTGGTGGTAGTAGAAGTAGCAGTAGTGTTGGTAGCGCTGGTAGTAGTGCTGGTAGTAGTGGTAATGATGCTGGTAGGGCAGAGTGACCTTGACTGCCACTTGACCTGTCACCTGGTGGTCACACAACACAGGTCACACCACAGCCAAAAACCACAGCCATCTCACAAACTAAACAAGAATGCATTTACAAGTTTTGACGGTCCACACAAGACCTAGGGCGAGAAGGGAGCCATTACAAGACCCACAGGTCTCTCTTCCTCCCAGGCAAATGAATTAAAAGGTCTGAATTGAGAATGCCAAAGTACAATATCTGAAACGAACTAAATAAAAAAAAATCACCACCAAAACTAATATCCGAAATCTGATCTCACTAGGGACTGGGGACACGAATCAAAGGAGAGAGAACTTCATAGGTACAATCGCCCCTTATTCCTCTGTCGTAGGTGGTAAGAACTGTTTGCAACACAAGTGCTGGGCGGTTGACTCGCCATATTCCCACACCAATGCACATAAAGGAGAGGTGTCCAGCCCCTTGCTTGTGCCCCTGTTGCTCAAGTGTTAGGTACAGAATTCGACAAACGGGAATCACTTAAGCATTATTCTTTATCATATGCGTAAGATGGTTCGGTCTTGCTATTTACAAACAATTTTAAGTTAGAAAGGACACTATACCCTGTTCACATGAGGCGTAAAATTACCTCTTGAACGCTGAGCTGAAACAATAAACGCTAGAATATGATGCTAGTCACGAAGAAGTGCTATGGAAAGAACGTAGAGGCGTAGTAATGTCTCCGCCACTGAGGAAATAAAGGACTAATGGACGATAATCTCAGGTGTACTTAAAATAAACGAATTACAGCAAGGAAAGGATTAATGAAGGTTATTTATGGAACCCCTTCAGTACGAGGTCTTAGCTACTACTACTACTAATACTACTACAACTACTACTAGATAACATGATATTATTATTAATAGTATTAGTATTACTAGTAGTAGTAGTAGTAGTAGTAGTAGTAGTAGCGGTAGTAGCAATAATAATAATAACAATAATAATAATAATAATAATAATAATAATAATAATAATAATAATAAGGGCCCGTCTTCTCGTCAGCTAAAAAGGAGGGTCCCTAACACCTCCTCCATAGCGATTTATTTTCCAGACCACCCATAAATATCCTCTTTTATCATCTTCTATCATTTTAATATCAACTTATATTGCATGAATAGCACACAAGAATATATTAAGGGAGCAGAATCAGAAATAGCCACGCGAGAAAGAGATGCCATACTCCATCCACTTCATCTTGGCCTAAAAGTGTCCTCTCTCCATACCGAATGCTGATCTGTAACAGGATATTAGCACTGGAATATGATGCTAGTCACGAAGAAGTGCAGTGGGAGGGATGTAGGAACGTAGCATTGTCTTTTCCTGCCACTGAGCTACGTGAAATAAGCTGCAAAAGGACGAAAATCTGGGCCAAGTTAAGGTGAAAGGATTATAGCACCCTAAGTAACCGTCTGAGTATATCGCTCTAGGTGTATTAAGGTGTTTTAAAGGTGTGTAGGTGTATTTCCTGCCCAACTAACCTGAGGCTGCCACAACCACCTCCTCACCACAGCCAAAGCTACACTGGCAGGCTACACAGCACTTACTATCCCCCCCACTCACCCTCCTCACCCTCCCCCGAGTCTCCCTCACCCCTCTGCCAACCTACCTACACTTACAGTTCAGATAACACCCATTGAACTTGTCTTGGGAGGTATCAGTATTTACACTCACCCCTCTCTCTGTGTGTGTAGGTGTGGGTGAGGTTGTGCGTGGGCCTGTGTGTGTATGATGGGGTTGTTTGTGTGTGTGTGTGTGTGTGTGTGTGTGTATGGGAGTTGTGTGTGTGTGTGTGTGTGTGTGTGTGTGTGTGTGTGTGTGTGTGTGTGTGTGTGTGTGTGTGTGTGTGTGTGTGTGTGTGTGTGTGTGTGTGCGCGCGTGTGTGCGGACATGCCCTACTAAAAGCCAGTGAAACAGACGAACATTTACCCTCAAATATTTAGAGAGGGAGAAAAAAGTACTTATCTCCCCAAGCTCCCTTTCCCTCTCCCTCTCTCCTTCCCTCCTCCCCCTCTCTCTCCCTCTCCACATGACTTGCAGAGGAGGGAGAGTGAGAGGGAGAAACAGTATGGTGTGTGTGGGACTGCGTGGTATGGTCAGTCTGCCAGCTGCCAGTCTATATAAAGAGCATTGGGCCGCGTCTCCCAACTCCTTTCCCTAATCTACCCTTCCTGTCTCTGAAGCCCCTCTGTCGTCATTCTTTCACTCACCTTTTTTGTCGTTATTCATTCGGTTATTTACCTATTTATATTTATTCATTTATTTATCTGCCTGTCTGTCTATCCACCCATCCATGTGTCTGTCTGTCTACCTTATCCATCCATCCATCTATCTATCTATAACCAGATACCTTAATACAGCAAGGGGTGGCCATAAAAAAATCATCTCCATGTCACCCTGGCCTTCGCCATCAACCCGCCCTCCCTCCAAACTCACACCACCCTCATTCATACACCCCCAGTCGATACCTACACTTCATCCCCCGCCTCTTCCTCCCCCTTCCCCCCTCCAGGCAGTTAACATCCTCTTGCATGGTGTGTATGGAAAGTGAGGCGAGATTAGAAGAATTTACAAAGCGCAGAGAAGAACAGTAAGGTGAAATAAGCAAAATAAATCGCTACGGAAAAGGTGTTAGGGAGCTTCCTTAAACCAACGAGATTATGGGCAAAGGAGGCTGTCGAATTTTTCTGTCTCTTGTTCTAGATTCGTAGATCATAGCCTAGGTCTTCCTCTAAAAAAAAAAAAACTAGGTTACGACAAGGAATAAATCGCAGATATATCGGTGCTACGTAAAATGAGATCCCAATGAACGAAAATTTAAGACAAGCTACAGTAAGAAAAACTAGGAAAATATTTTTATCTATTTTAAGCTCACCTAAAAAAAGAAACACACACACACACACACACACACACACACACACACACACACGCACACACACACACACACACAAAGATTGTAAGAATTATCAGCAACATGCCCAGTGAAAAGCGCGCCCACCATCCACTCATCCGATGTAGTGGTATGCTCATAAATGCAGGTGACTGAGTGACAAGCCAAATGGTGTCCTGTGTACTGTATGTCTGTCACTTTAATATGGTCCAGATTTTCGTCCCTGTTGACAGTAGGTTATGATGCTAGTCACGAAGAAGTGCTGTGGAGAGAGAGAGAGAGAGAGAGAGAGAGAGAGAGAGAGAGAGAGAGAGAGAGAGAGAGAGAGAGAGAGAGAGAGAGAGAGAGAGAGAGAGAGAGTAAGCAGAAAGACAGAAAAAAGATAATCTCGTCAAAGAGAGTTGAACGTCATCATAGCCAGCCTCATATGTTGGTGAGTCGAGAGTGAGCAATGTGAGCTCAGAATAACACCAACATATATAGCCAGAGAGAGAAAGAGAGAGAGAGAGAGAGAGGTGTCCAGATGAAACATGTGGTGATAGGACATCCTTACACTGAGATGACGTGAGTTCGAATCCCGGATGAATTAAGGAATAGGTTTAAGTGACATGGACTGCACGCTAATTAGAGCAAGGAGGTGATTCTCAGAGTGATGAAGAGCCGTATTCTTTGGCCTGGGACACCTCTTAACGCCTCTTCCTCAGCGATTTGTTTTGCGTGTTACATCTGTTGGGTGTTACCTGCCACCTATCCTCCTCTCTGCACCGGAATACCTGCTTGTGGTCACTCTCATTAGATATGCTGCTTTCCGTGGCATCTTACGCACACACGCACATGGACGCACACCACACACGAACATGAACACACACACACACACGCGCGCACACACACACACGCACACACACACGCACACACACACACGCGCACACACACACATTATATAGACAGAAACAGAGACAGGTAGCCAGATATGGAGAGAGACTGATAGCAGAGATGAAGATAGACAGACAGACAGACAGACAGACAGACAGATAGATAGATAAATGAAGATAAATAAGAGAGAATAGAACACCTGATCATGGCACTGTAACAACAATATACAGGTAATGGGAAACCTATTAATTTCAAGGACCAAGCTTACCCCCTCTCCCTGTTTTCCTTCTCCCCCCAGCCCACCACTCTTTCTAGGCACCATCTCAAGGTAATCTAGGCACACATTCTTCTCTAATTCGATACACACAACAGGCCCATGGTTAGGGTAACAGTTGTAAATTAAATGTGCAAGGTCGCCCCTTTTCCTAGCAGCCAGACACAGAGTTTCGCGAAGAAGTGGAAATTTGTGAGATACCTTTGTCCTCCAGTGGGCTGATGATGATGATGATGATGATGATGATAGGTACTTTAGCTACTTGCAGGGCTTCACTTTGTAAGGGCACTACACCATCCAACCAGAAACGAAAAAGAGAAAAGTGGTGATGATGATGATGATGATGATGATTACAGTGTGTGGACTACTAATTAACTCAAAGGTTTTCGCTGAGCAGCAGAACCAACACATCCTAGAAGAATTAACAGAGACGTTTTAAAGATAATAATAATAATAATAGTAATAATAATGATAATAATGATGATAATAGGTGTCTGCTAACTTACTCACAGGTCCGCCCCTCGCACCAGCACTCCCTCCCACCAGATCCAATCGCGAGAGAAGCTTCCACTAATCTTTCTGTTTACCAAGACGCCCCCTACTCTCTTCTTTATTCTTAGAGCGCCACCTTGCGTTGATGGAGGGATGGTGAAGGGGGTGCTGAGTAAAGGACGGAATTAGGCTAGTCTCCCCCTCTGCCAACACCCTGCCAACACAGTGACAAC
>JAGKTI010018138.1:0-14266 GCA_018397915.1 Birgus latro | reverse complement strand
CCCCCCCCCCCCCTCTCTCTCTCTCTCTCTCTCTCTCTCTCTCGTCAGTGTTACATTAGTATGACCGATCTGTTCATTCCTGCGGTCATTCATTTTCCTTCATGTTCTGCTTTCATCTTTCATACTCTTGCCTCCTTCCCTCCCATCTACCCTGTCTCTACGGTTTCTTTCCTTCTTCATACTCCGTCATCAATTCTTCCTTCCTATTGCCGTTTTCTCTTAGTTCTTCCCTTTCACTTCATTAAGTTTGAGTTTCTGCTGTGACTGTTTTTCCATCGTACTTTCTTACCCTTCATTGTCACCCTCCCTCCTCTCTCCTTTTTCCTTCTCCCCCTTTCTTCAGTATTCCTCTTCCATCCCCTTCGGTCTTATTCTCACTCCCATATCTTCTCCATCTCATCTTCATTGCCTTCCTCCACCCGTATTACCTCCATACCTCCACCTGCATCCTCTCCCTCTTTTTTTTTTTTCGCTTTCGTTTCCTTCTCTTCTTCCCTTTACGTTGGCGTCTTTCCTTGTTACATATTATCTTCTATGTTTTTCAGTTCCTTTCTCCTTTTTCTCCCTCATCTGGTCTCACTATTTTTCCTCCTGTTTTCTAACCACGACTTCCCTCTTTCTCCCTTCCTCTGCTCCTCCATATTAATCTCTGCTCCCCCACGTTTTGTTCCTCTTCCAGTCATCCCTTTCCTAGCCTTCTTTTGTCTCCCATCAGTTCCCCTTCCTCGTTTTTACATGCGACTTGTTTCCTTTCTTACCCTTCTTCTTTCTGTCTTTTCCTTCCATCCTTCTTTCACGATCCTTTCCTGTCCTTTCCCCTCCCATCCTCGCAGCAGTCCTAGACCCTAAAAGAATAATTGGTACACCCTCCCCGTGGTATCCGTGTGGCCGTCCCTTAGCCCGTCATTTTACTTGTATGAAGTGGTTGCGGCATGAGGGGCTCTGTGCTGGTGCCGGTGTAATTCGCTATTCTGCTGTGATGGCGTTAGTGTGGTGGGGTGTGGTAGGATGTGTGTGGGGGGGGGGAGGGTAAGTGTGTAAAGTTGCATGTGTTGGTTGTAATGTCATGGTTGTAGTGTGAGATTGTGCATGAAGCACTGTATTGATGATGGGGTGTGATTGTTGTAGTGTGAGGTGTATGAAGATGGTGTGGGAGGAATTGTAGAGTTGTATGTGGAATGTTGTAGTGTGAGTGTGTATGAAGTGTTGGTTATAATCGTGTATGATAGATGGTGGTGTTAGTGGTGAGGTCATGAATTAAGTGGTGGTTATAACCGCATGTGGTAGATGGTGGTGGTGAAGTTGTGAATTGATGATGTGGTGGTGAGGGAGTGTGTGGTGGTTGTTTATGTAGTGTTGGTTGCAATGGCGATGGTGTGTGGCAAATTAGGGAAGAGTAATGAGGTTAATAACAATAAATCCATATAGTACTGTACTCGGTTATCCCTCTGATGCACTAGGGTATGGAAGTGCGATATCAGAATTAGCATCTGGGTACTATATGCAGATAGGGAACACTGAACTTTTATCAAATGGTAGAATATAGAGTTTGTGGCGATGGTGTGTGGTAATGAGTGGCGTACTGGTTAGGAGAGTGTGACTGGTGATAAATTTGGCTGTAATAACGGGAAATGGTTCTTTCGTGATCCCTGGACGATATTGTTATGTGCGATACCGGCCTTTTGTAATGAGCTATAACAAGTAACTGGGTCGTGGACGAATAATATAGCGTACAGTGGTGAGTTATGAATATTGGGTTGTGTTTTGGTCCATGTGTGGCCTTTGCTGTACCCTGAGTGATGAGATTATTTGACGAAGTGTAGTGAGTTTAGTGATGAACGTACTTGTGTTGTTTCGAGTGAGTTGTGAGAGGAATGGAGAAGCAGTGTTTGATCGGTTAGTCGGAGTTGGCCATCTGCCCATGAATGTACTTGACTAAATTAACCTAACCTCGGGACCCTACACCTCGAGCAGGGTTAAATGGGATTGCTTTCTTTCTTTATTTATTTAGTTATTACCTTTATCTGTGCGCTGAGTCATTGTGGTATTCGTGATTTACATTGATTAATATATTGGTGATGAAAGTTGTAATCTTTTTATTGTTATGGAGTTTCTTTGAAGTGGGTTAATTATCTGGAACCCACAACGGTAAAAGGGTTAGTGAACTGTTGTAAGTGGTGAGGGGTGTAATAGTGTCGTGACTGATGGTGGAGATAATGATGTTTGATGAGTGCCGCTGGTGATAAGGGTTAAGAAAAGTGTGTGATGAATAGTGTGATGATTTATGTAGTGGTGACTGGAATGGAGTGATGCGGTGCAGTAGGGTGTAATGTGATGTACTGGTGTGGTAGTGGTTTTGGTGTGGTGTGCATTATGGTGTGATGTGGTGTACTGGTGTGGTAGTGTGTGTGATGTGCTGTGGTGCAGTGTGGTGTGATGGAATGTGTGGTTTTGTAGTGTGTGGTGTGGTGTAGTGCAGTATGGTGTGATGGAGTGTATGGTTTAGTAGTGTGTGGTGTGGTATGGTACATCGTGGTTGTGATATGGTAGTGTTGCGTGTAGTGGTGATGTGGTTAGTGATAATGTGGTCGTAATAATGTTAACGTTTTCAATACTGTGATGTTATCGTATTGTAACTACTACAGACTGCTTTATTCAACTTAGGAGAGACTCACTGGACTGAAGAGTTTAGGTACAGCCCTCATTAACCCCTTCACTATAATACCATCGCCTTGAAATGGCAAGAAAAATATAGTGAAGTGTGCGGCGAATGGTGTTGGAAAATTCTGAATGATGGCCTTAGTGTGGTCGGCAGTTTTGTAGGGTAGTGACCACTGATTGACCCATTCACTCCACTGACCTGTTTTCCATATGTTGCTACCGCCAGACAAATTTATCCAGATTTGGAGAGACTTTTTCAAGCTGGAGGGGTTTCATATTGCCTCCGGTAATCCGTTACGGTAGGAGTGATCTTTCCTTAGCTGAATAAAATAGTCTGGAGGTGGCAAGAATAATTTAGATAATACGTCACCGGGTTCAAGAAGTTACGAAGCTGTGTGTGTGTGTGTGTGTGTGTGTGTGTTGTAGCAGTAGGTTAACCCTAGAATATGTAAGTCATGAAGAAGTGCTGTGGAAGAGCCGTAGTATCGCGTCTTGACTCCATTGGCGTACGTGAAATATGCTGCATATGCACGAAAATCTGGGCCAATTAGTGTAAAAAGAGTATAGTACCGATAACTAAAATGATGAGCAATGTAGTGTAGTGAATATAAGTTGTGTGGGAACCATGGAGATTGGCGTGAGAGTGATTGCGTGACGGGCGGGCATTGCTTTAAACTTTCTGAGTGTGTGTTGATGTGCGGTGACGTAGGAAGTGCATGCGTCGTGGAAAGTGTGTGCTTGCGTGTTTGCTTAGTACTGTTTTTAGATCGATGGCTGTGTGCTGATTTGTGGGCAATGCAAAGTATGTGGTGTGGTGTGGATGGTGTGGTTTGATGTGTGGTGTGGTGTGGTTGTGTGTCGTTTGGTACTGCATTATGGTACGATGAAGGTTTGGTAAGATGTACAGTGTGTGGTGTGGTGTGCAGAATGGTGAGGTATGGAGTGTGTGATGTGAAAGTTTTTGGTGTGGTGTGACGTAGTAGTGTGGTGTGTGGTGCAGTAATGTGGTAGTGTGAAGTGTGGTAAGTGGTGTGGGGTGTGTGTGGTAGTGTAATGCGTGTGGTGCTGTATTTTTTATAGTGTAGTAAGTGCTGTTGTAATGTGGTATTTGGGGGGAGTGGTGTGGAATGTGTGGTGTAGTAGCGTGATAGTGTGATGTGTGAGTGGTGTGTGTGATGTGGTAGAGATATGAGTGGTGTGGTTTGATAGTGTGGTGAGTTGTGGTGTGGTAGTGTGGTGAGTTGTGGTGTGGTAGTGTGGTGAGTTGTGGTGTGGTAGTGTGGTGAGTTGTGGTGTGATAGTGTGGTGAGTTTTGTTGTGGTGAATTGTTGTGTGATAATGTGGTGAGTTGTGGTGTGGTAGTGTGGTGAGTTGTGGTGTGGTAGTGTGGTGAGTGTTGGGGTGTGGTAATGTGGTAGTTAAGGCGAGTGGTGTGGTATGACAGTATAGCGTGTGGTACTGCATTATGTTGGCGTGTGGGATCAGCTGCACGTGACCTAAAACAGTTTAAGTGTAAACCCTCAGGGACGCCTAAGACACCACCAATTAAACCCATCAAGTATACCTAAAAGAACGCTGCCACTATACTCGTAATGCCCCCTGAGTCATAACACATATCACAAACACAAACCTGATAGAACACATTTTTGGAAATCAACAAGTTGCTTGAGTTTACATCGACACCTTTTATGTAGTGGAGAGAGAGAGAGAGAGAGAGAGAGAGAGAGAGAGAGAGAGAGAGAGAGAGAGAGAGAGAGAGAATCAAAGCAATCGCATTTTCATGATTCAGAATACTCGCGATATGGATTAGCTACATGGTTAAGGTACAAGTTAAAATAGAGAGTAGCAGAATATGCAGGTTGGAACCTATACTGTTATTTGCACAGATTTTTTTTCTTGTTCCTCTTTCCAAACGCTTTTCAATTTAGTTCCATTCCTTTTTTTTTTTTTTTCCACGAGTGAACTTCAAACTTGGTTCAGTTGTTCCTTGGGTATATAAATCCAGATTCACAATTTTTTTTTATTTGTCTTTGTCAAACTACAGAAACAGACTTGTAGTGAAATAAGGCAACACGATTCTGTAGAGTTAAACATCAAGGCGAGGAGGAGTGTTACTGTAGTCGTGTGGAGACCATCCTGTATTCCCATGAGATGTGGCAGTCTCCAGTTGTGCTTCCAGAGTAATCGATTGAAAGAGAAACTAACCTTTTCTTTGCTGTTATTTCACTTGGGTATTTTATTCAGTCAGACTCCAGGAAATGTAATTTTGCTGTGATAAATCTTGGTTGTTTTCTCGAATAACCCCATCTTTGCAGTTGGAAAGAATATAACAAGTGATTTTGCTCTTTCGAGGGAAGTAATATCAGTCAGAGGGTCAAGTGTATATGGGTGAACGGACTTGGAATTCACACATATAATATATACGTTTTTTCATCTGTATTGAACATACCAGAAATACTGTTACTGAAGTATGTATCATTCTTAGCTGAATAAAATCGACTGGCGTTAACCAGAATAAAATACCGAGGACATTTCATATAGCACAAGTCATAAGATTTTATTCTGCTTCGAAAGAATCCCATAGTAGTGAAGGTGTTAATAAAGGTTATATACACAGCTATGTGGTAGGTAGGGGCGCTCACCATTCACCCACGCGATGTAGTGCTGCTCTTGGGTGACTGCCCTTTCCTCTCTTCCTTCTTTCTTTCTTTTTTCTCTTCTGTCTGTCTTTCTTTCTTTCCTCTTCCTTCTGTCTACGGGTGACTACACTGAGTGACAAGCCAAATGAATTCCTGTACACCAGGAAACCTAAGGTGGGTGTTAACCATATAACCAAATTATGGCGCCTGGTGGTTTAGTGGGTAATTAAGGCGCTCCAAGCGGATTGAGCCGGTGCTGATTTATATCCAAGGGATGGTTGGGGTTTATTGTTCACGTAATACCACTCAGGGATGAGTGAGGCAGGTCACTTTCATCTTAAATGTCAGGACCAACTTGCCTAGCCCCGGGCTCCTACGCTCCTCATGAGGCAGCACAAGATTAGATGATGATTAGATGAATATGCAGCTGCAAAAATATTCGAGCTGAACAGAAACGTTTGGGGAATTCATGAATGATGTACGAAAGACGTCCTCGGCCAGCACAGTTTAACCCCGTCAGCCAGAAAATCTGTCATTTATTCTTGCTTATCGTTAAATGGTGTAATTCTGTGTAAGATAGGCTTCCGGCAATGGAAGGGTCACTGGTAGATATAGCCTTCTTTAACCCAAGAGATGTGCATAATCGCCTTGAGGTAGCACGAGTAGTATATAAAGGAAGTAATCGTGTTGAAGATCAATGTCGTACAGTGACCTTGCCTAGCGTATGAAGAGAAACAGACCTCAGACATGCTAAAAGTGGCGGGCAGCAAAAAATGGCAAAAAAATCTCCTCTGTACCGTGTGTGTGTGTGTGTCTGTGTATTGGTGGGGGTGTGTGTGTGTGTGGGGTTGAGTGTGTGTGTGTGTGTGTGTGTGTGTGTGTATCGGCTATAAATAGAAACAGATACCGGCTTGTTGACAGTAAGAAATTAAGGTTTGGTTAATGCAGGAGGTCGTTTGGATTAATTTACAGTAAATGGGTTGGAGGTAGAATTAGTCCCCGAGGTCCAGCAGTCTTCCTGCGTGCCTCAAAACTTCACATGTTACCGCTTTGTCGCTGACAACCAACGTTCATATTGAATATTTGCTAGGGGTGTCTCATTCCTTGATTGGTGTGATGGCACTAACGTGGATATTTTTATGACATGGCATTAAGTCTTGTGGATGATTAAAGTCGGTTTTAACGAAAAACAGATCATCAAATTGTTCCATGATTTACCTAGAGATTGAACTCTTGCCTTTTCAGACTGCAGGTGACTTCTTTGCATAACCTCCTTTGTTACGATGACGTCATTTGTTTCATTTTTGCCACCACCAGACATTTTCGTTAGCTAAACGAAACATATCGTAGTGCAAGGGTAGACACATCATGGTCGTCAACATCCTGACCCCATTACCCACTGGGACCGTCAAATACATAAGTCCGTTTGCCTCCGTTTCTTTCTCTCTCTGCTGGATTCATTGATGCTTGAATGAGACCTAGAGGTCAAAAGAGCCTAATCACTCAGAGACACTTAATATGCACCTCAGTCCACTACGACATACCCAGACGTCTGTGATGCCAGTGACGTAAAAGAAACGGAAGAGGCGAACGGGCGTAAGTATTTGACTGTACGTGGAGTAGGAGGAGTTCAGATATAGGAACAAGAAAGCACAAACCAATGAGAACTATCAGTCAAGTGCCAAGTAAAATCAGTCACATCCACTCACTCATCAGTCAAGCCTTTCACTTTCTGGGCCGCATCTCACAGGCCAAATAAGCCTTTCACGCTGGGTTGCACCTCGCATGCCAAATGATTCATGCAAAAAAAAATTCTTAGTGCAAATTGGATTGAAACTGTTTGCTCGGCCACCTTGTAAAAAAATGCAACCTCCTTGTATGCAGCGCCATAAATATGTATTTCAACCTCCAATATTCATTTTTTGCCTTTTTTCTTTTTGCTTCATTATCTTTCATACCTCGCTTATTCACACATTCACATGCCATATCCGTCTACCTTTTCCCTCAGCGCCTATTCTTACCTCTTACAATTTATCTATTTAATGCATATTCATTTTGTGTGACCGTATCATCTAAGCACTTTCCTGCCCTTTGATCATTACACTTCCTTCCTCTGCTTCTTTCACGAGTTCAGAGTGAGAAACTTCCTTTATCTCTTCAGTACGAACAAGTCTTTCTGAAGATGAATACACCAGTCTGTGGATAGAAGGACATTTAAAAAGATGTAATTTTTCAAAGTGTAGTACAACTTGACAGAAAATGACCCCAAAATACCTCATTAGATATTTCTTTTCCTCAAAGCATGTAGGTGCGGAGCATATAAGAGATAAAATGAAAATCAAGAAAGAAAGACAAGCAAAATGAGTGAGGATGTTGGGAGTAGATTCAGAAAAAAAATATGATTATTCCTGTCCGTTGTGAGTATAGAGGTAAAAAATACATCAACAGGTAAGGAATGAAGACTGTTTTAGTAGTGTACTTAATGAAATTGTGAATAGAGGGGCAAGATATAACATTTAAAGATTCCGGGACGACACAAGCGAAAGTTCAGTAGAGAACTTCATCATCATCATCATCATCATCATCAGCCATTACAAGTCCACTGCTTAACAAAGGCCTCTTCCAACCTTCTCCACGAATTCCTTGACTGAGCCAATCTTTGCCATGATTTCCCAGCAAAATTTGTCAGTCTCATTTCTCCACCTCCTGTCTGGCCTTTTTCTGCTAAGTGTACAATCTCTTGGTGTCCAGTCAATCAGCCTCTTGCTCCATCGGTTATCCTTTATTCTTGCTACATGGCCTGCCCACCTCCATTTCTGTTCTTTTATAATATCTCTTTTATAATCTCTTTGACTTTAGTCTGCTCTCTCACCCGAGTTGTTTTTTTTCCTGTCTCTTAAAGATATTCCCAACATTGACCTTTCCATTGCTCTCTGAGAACGGATTAATTTATCGATTTTTTCAGTTTCCAGGTCTCACAGCCATACTTTTCATAATGTCTCTTTGTTTACCGAAAATTTTCCATCCAATTGTAATGCGTCTTTTTATTTCGCTATTATGATCTTTCGTTAATTATAGTATTTGCCCCAAGTAATTGTACGCCTTGTCTTCTTCAAGATTTCTTCGCTTATTCTGATGACGTTCTTTGTTGTTTGTGGATTAAACATTAGTTTTACTCTGTTCATCCTTAGCCCTACTTTGAGACTTTCTTTGTTCAGGTCATTTATCATTTCTGCTGTTTCTGAGAACTGGACAATGTCATCTGCAAATCTTAAATGGTTTAGCTTTTCTCCATCAATGTTCACTCCTTTGTTTTTCCAGTCTAGCTTTCTGAAAATGCTTTCTAGGCATGCTGTAAATAATTTTGGTGAAATTTTACCTTCTTGACGCACACCCTTCTCAATCTTAATTTTTCTCGAGTCCTTATGTAATTTATTTGTAGTATTTCCCTCTTTATATGTTTTCGAGCAGTTTTGCAATGTTCTCATTCACTCCTTGTTCTCGCAATGAATTTATAATTGCTATGTGCTCCACTGAGTCGAAAGCCTTTTCGTAATCAACAAAACGTAAGCACAGTGGTTTATTATATTCTGTGGTTTTCTCAGTTAGTTGATCCGTTGTGTGTAGATAATCAGTAGTCGAACACCCGCTTCGGAATCCTGCCTGTTCACGAGGTTGGTTTTCCTCCAAATTTGTAGTTATTCTGTTCGTAAGGACTTTAGTGAAGAGTTTGTAAATTACTGATAATAAGCTAATGGGTCGATAGTTGCTAAGATCTTTTGAGTCACCTTTTTTGTAAAGTAAAATAACTGTTGCATTACACCATGTTTTGGGAATTTTTTTCATTTTTATACATTGAGTAGAGAACTTAAATGATAGTAAATGTAAGAATTATGTTTGTATATGTACGTATGTAGAAGTATGTACATATATTTATTTATGTGTTGTAACGGTATGTTTTCATACAGTTAGCATTGGCGGACAGCTGTACTATCACACGTTCAGACCATGTTTTACTGGTCCTGAAGGACGTAGTCCATAGAACTGGGGAACATCACCTTCTGTCGCTGGAAAAGTAACCTGGCCCCACTGAATGCTTGACGCTCGGGTGTAGGTGTTAAAGGCTTTTGAGTGTAGGGTGGAAAGTGCATGAGATGACTGAGTTACAGGGGCTGTTTGGGAGTTTTTGTATATTATGAGGGAAGTGTGACATGATGTGAACATGTGAAGCCTCATGACGGGACATACTACTGTTCTTTCTAATATACCCACATGGAAATGTTGAAGATGATGCAACAGTGTCGACCCAACTTAGATCCTCCTTACTCAGGTCGAAACTGCGTGTGTTTTCGATAACCACATTTCTATAATTGTTATTCTTCATTTGAACGGTCCACGTCCCTGTGATTAAAGTTGAATCAGGGACCCGTATTCTCGTCGGTTAAGGAAGCTCCGTAACACCTCATCCATAGCTATGTTGTTTTGGATATGTACGTTATTTATGAAGATTATGACGACGATATGGGAAGGATTTACATAACACAGAGGAGGACAGTAAGGTGTAATGAACAAAACAAGTCGCATAGGCAAAGGTGTTAGGGTGCTTCCTTAACCGACGATAATACGGGCCAAGGTCCATTATCTTGGTGGTACTGGAGGCTTCGTAACATCGCTCGCTGGGCGATCTATTTTAAGTATTACCCCATGATACCCCAATTTTTATTATACAGTATATTAATTATCGACAGGAGTATAAAAAGTTCTAATCTGGTTATCAAAAATAAATCACAGGGGAAAAAGTGCTACGAAGCCTCCTGTGTCCCGTAGAATATTGTCTTAAATCTATAGGTGGGATGAGTAGGTGATGCAGTGAGAGTAGGGTGTGCGGAATGTAGGTAAGAGTGTGCGGTGTCCAGGAGGCGATATGGTTTGTTTTGGCAACGTGTGACACAGTGCAGAGGGAATGCCAAGCCGTCAGCGCTATTGTGGGTCATCCACACTACCATGCACCCCCGACATCAGCTTACACTCTACCTTACTCCACTCCACTCTGCTTACTATACTCTACTCTGTTCTACCGTACCCTACCCTACTGTACTCTACCGTACCCTAGTCTACTCTGGTGTACTGTACTAGATCTGCCCTACCCTCTGCTCCTCTCTATTCTACTTTGCTCTACTCGGGTGTGCTGTACTCCACCCTACTCTACCCTGGTGTTCTGTATCCTACCCAACCCAACCCAACCCTGCCTTATCCTACTCTGCTTTAACCTACCCTGCTCTCCACTGCTCTACTTAACTCTTGCCTTACTCGACTCCACTCCACTCGACTCTACTTTGTTCTACTCTGCTCGGATTCTCAAACGGACTTATAATCAACCGCCTATCGTACCGTAGGTAATATTTCCCGGGCTGGCGTAAAAGCAGCGTGCAGAAACTTCGCGTGTCTCGTTCTTCCTACAAATACTTATCCTTTTTACGAGGCATTTGATCGTAAATTTGAGAGTGAATGCTGACGCTGATGTGCTACTTCTACAGAGCGATAGCACGAGTATTTCCTGTATTTGTAGCCTGCTGTCCTTTTTCTCTACTTTACCCTTTCAGACAAGACTTATTGTGGATTGAATATCTTCCTATCCCCGGACGATATTATTCAAATGAAGGGAGACTTTTCTAGCTGAAAGGGTTGGATGTAGCCTTCATCAGCCCCTTTCATCATGAGAGGTCTTCTAAGTTGAGTTCAATCGTCTGGTGGTATCTTGATTAAAACGAAAAATACCTCAGAGGGGTCGAATCATACGCTTGAAGAGTTACCACCCTACCAACTTAAACCTTACTTTACATTTTTTTTCTGATCTGCTATTTTGTATCCAGATTTGATTAGGAAATTGTAAGAGCACCACATCTCTGGTCTGTTGCTTCTCATCTCTCTCCTTGCCTAGACACCGCGATGATATTCCATTTCTTCACACTTCCCTTGCATTATGCTTTTTCCTTTCTATTGCCTTCTCCCATCGCTCCTTCCCCGTTTATTACATCATCCCATTTTACTGCTACCCTTCTGTTCCTTACCCCTTTCCCTCGAACTCTTTCCTCCCTGTTCCTTACATCTTCACTTTGTCCACCTCCTTCCCATAACCATTTCCCTCCTCATTTTCTTTACGGTATTCCTTTCCCTTCCTCTGGCATATTTTCCCTTTATATTGTCCCTTGCCCTGTCCGTTATTATTGCCCATTTTATTGTCCTCTTCTCTGTTCCCTTACTCATTTCCCTTTACAGTGTCCCTCGTCCAGTCCCTTACTGTTTACCTTTATTTTGTCCTCTTCCTTCTTCCTTACATTTCCCTCTTACCATAGTTCTTGCCTATTTCCTTGTGCAGGACCGATCCCATCCCTTTTACACTACATTTCCACCTTTGTCGCTCTTTTCTCTCCCTCCTCCCTATCCCTCCCTCCTGTCTTATCCTAACAGCTTCCTCATTAACCTCATCAGTACAATGACGTACTCTTAGTTTTATTCATACTGCCTCCAGACTATTTAATTTTAAGGGTCACGTCTTGTGAAGGTGTTTATGGAGGGTATTTTGAACTGTAGCATTTAAAAAAATAAACCTGGAGCTGAGTGAAATCATTCGACGGTGGCAAGAATAAACAGTATGGATTGTGGCTGGAGGGGTTGTGTCCTCTCCTCTAATCCCCCCCCCCCCCGCACTCTCTCACCTCATATCTTTGAAACTCACTACCAGGATCTGTCTATTTGTTTCTTTTGTCTCAGTCTCAGAACCCTTACCCAGTTTTCTTTATTTCTTTCTCTGCTTTTCGTAATATGATTACTTCCTCTCATTCTGTATTTTCTTTATTTCATTATTTTCATCTCTCTCACTTCTCTATTCCAATATGTGTTTCCGACTACATTCTCATTGTATACTCGTACTATATAATATATACTAGCTATAAAAAAGTAAAAAAGTAAATATACAGTAATTCCAGTGATGAAAAGATTAAAACATCGACATTACAAACCCAGCCCAACCTTCGTCCATGATGCCTCAGAACAATATATTCCATCTTAAAATTCCATTGCTTCCGATAACGCTGATAGTGCCAAGATTCCGAAATTTACGATAGCAGTTTTAGGGAAAAGTTGACATTTTAGAAGATATCTGTGACTTACAAGAATTTAAATCAAACTTTTCCAGTACCTTTGTAAAAGCATTGATTAAATGAGAAATATTTAAGATGGTAAAAATAACGAATGAATAAATTAATGTACAAATCAGTTTACGTCTGCGGGCCTTGACACACTGATTTGGGAATTAGATGTATTCTGAGTTAAGTTATCAGATTGTGTAGGTCTTAGTGAAATGCAATAATAACATCCGATATCGTGAAGCCAGATTCTAGACATTCCATTTATCAGTGTCAGACATAATAAAGGTGAGAAGCAGTATCTCCAGAACGTTGACCACTGAAACTGGGTGTTCCAGCTTATACCCCAGCACAATCGGACAATTTGCGTCAGAATATGTCTGATACTGATCGCCATGTGTGGAGGCCCTATTTTACTTCCTGGGTTTTGTTAGTTCGTGCGATTAGTGCCTGCACCATCGACTATCGAACCCCTGATCCCCAAATAGGAACGAGGGCGGTAACCTGATCAGAGAACTGAATTCAAATGCCAGGGCTGGAGTAGTTTTGACGGGGAGCTGGTGCATATGATTCCATGACATTTATCCATTAATGTCTAGTTATCCGGGTGATATAAGACTCTTCTTTCAACACACAGCCATACTTAGTGTTCATTTGTTCTCACAACTAATATCCACAAACAGAGGGTATAGTATGGAAGGCATGCTAATGGATTATTGTCAGCAGAATACGGTTTGACTTAAGAATATAATGAACAGCTGTGAATTGTAAGTGAATCAGTGAAAAAGTACAGCATGAACTCTATCAGCTGTGGAACGTCATTTGAATTTTATTGTTAGAGAATTCAGTAATTATTTTTAAGAAAGCGCCTTAGTAATGAAGGAGTTTTTGCTGCAAGTATGCACTATAGCAAATCTTTACTTTTACAGGAGTTTCCCCTGAGCTGATTAAAATAATTTGAGATAACAAAATAAAACGAAGACAATAAAAAGTTATCGAACTGAAGATGTTTAAGGTGCATGGTGAACCGCAACTCTGAAGCCCCAGAATAACGCCAGTATGTCTGTTACTAATAAGCAGATTTAAAGGAAACTCCGTACTTTTCAACTTCAGTTTGTGTCAGTTATATAATGCATTCGAGAAAATCTCCGGTGTTTGAACGTAAGGAGACATTTGCTGGAAATGAAATGATTTCCTGCCTCCAGTGTGGTGCATGGTGGGCATCCTTTATCTAACAACATCGATCCAGTGGTCAAACTGTGCTGAGCAGTTGACTGTATATATTTTTTTATTCTCCAGATATAACTAAAAATTTTTGACTTAATGACCGCCTTAAAGGAAATAGATTTAAAAGTAAGCCTGACACACTTCATTAGGTATTAGAAGATTGCAATAATCCCACCGCATAAGTTGCACAGATAATTCGCTTGTTCGGTTCATCAGATTCAATATTGTGTAAATGCTGAAGGAGGCCTCTTTCAGAACTTAGTGTAACTGGGTAAATTGTACTGAAGTGAAGAGTAAGTACAAAAATCACTACTTTTCCTTATTAATGATGATATTATTCTGAGGCCTCAGAGTAGTGAATCACCCACTATTGTGCTGCCTATACTAAAATCTACCTTCTCTACCCGTTCTGTACCCACTTATAACTAGCGTCAAACGATTGTGCTCAGCGTAGGCGCCGCCTCGCACTTAGGTGTCATAAACTAGCTCTGGTGATGCTTCCATAATATTGTAACATTGTAACTGAATAAATATGACAGTGTCCATGTGCTTCTAGTTACCCCTCTGTAAATGCTCAATAACAACATAATT
>JAGKTI010018137.1:0-17928 GCA_018397915.1 Birgus latro | reverse complement strand
TCATTCACCAATTGGCACATTTTAGATCTTGTTCGGCGACTTCTGGTTACTCTGGCTTTTTTTTTTTTTTTTTTTTTGAGGCATTGAGTTGTTTTAGCGATATTGGTTCCCACTGAGTTGGTAGTCCTACATGTGCTTTGAGCAAGCAACATATCCTCTGGGCGGAATACTATGACATGGTAAGACCCTCATGGTGCCGATATACCATACCGATCTAGAGCTGCCAGTTCTTCTGACACAGTATGATGTAGACGGCCAATTTCTTTAAGCTCTTGTAGCGAATTTTATATATTTCTGTGTAAGTGGAGCACCACTACGTGTTGACTGACGGTTTACAGCTTGCAGGTCCTGGTTCAAGCATTTGTGCAAAATCTGGTGGATTTCTAATTATATGAAATTGTCACTGACAAAATTCCTGTCTATATATGATACTATTTTCTACTTGGGCTTGGTTTTGCTTACTTTAGTAATTGTACTTTATTGGGATTCCTTAGTAATCTTAGGGTTTGTTAATTATATAGTGGTGAGGGGAGGGGTGTATCAAATTAGGTGATATAGTGTACTGGAGGGCATTACAGAGCTTTACAAACAGGGGAAAGGACTAAACTTTGGTTCAAAGACCAAATACGTAATATCAATTATCAAATCCTCCTGGGAAAGGTCGTTGTCTATAGGCCCAAATCCAAATTATATTGACGTTTCATTCAGCTTCTGGTGTCTCCTGTCAAGTTAGCTGATGTGTTGCATGATGCCAGCCTCAACTCTTTCTTAATTGTAAAAGTATAAGTGCTAGTTAAGCAGAAGACATATTTTCAGAGCATTGAGTGCGATTATCAAGTTCCTGTACTCTTCATTGCACAGCTTTAGCACAGGATGGTGCTTCTTATAATGTGCATTTGTTTTTTGGACTATGTATTTGATAATTTAGGCGCCTGGTAGCGTGATTGCTAGAGTACTGGGGTCGCAGCAGACCATGGCCTTCCAGTCATAGTTCAGTCTCGAGGTGTCCCGGGGTTTATCATTCGTTGTAGTTCAGTCTCCTACCCTTAAATGCTCTGACCTAACTGTAGCTTACTTAGCCTTGAGCCCCCATGTTCCGATGTTGGCAAAATGGGACTTGGCATTGAATTTTTTTTTAATGATAATTTCATAATTTCTTTGTCAGTTTCCAGTTTGTTCAGTTTGGTGTAATTAAGAATGATTTACATTCATAATTTGTATATAGTGGGGTTATTTAGCTTACTTTAAAGGATTGTTTCTTTTGCAGGCAACCTTCTCAGTTAATTTGTTTGTACCAGTAATCATTATAGTGGTAATTATTATTTAATTTTTAATGGAAATAAGAAGTTGTGTTTTCAAAAGCAAAGATCTAAGTTAAGTTATTATTTAAATTCATATTTATAATGGAGAGAATTATTTTGTTCTAATCTATACAATGAAAAAAGCATTTACAGGCAATTATTTTTCATATTTCGTAATGAATAATTATTATTTGTATTTGCATAAGCAATTGCACATGATCTGTGATGTTAATGTTCCTGCTTTCTTCAGATACACTCATGTTACTGATTTAACCTTACCCAAGATGGTTGTGTTCTGCATTCCTGTCAGCAAATGTGACTTTCAAGGACGTCTTTGGTTTTCATTTTGCCTATTACCATTTTTTAGGGAGGAAGCTGTAGCACCAGCCAATCAGGGTAGAACCCCTGAGGGTGATGGTAAGCTGGTGTTAGGGAGAGCTGGAACTCCCAGTTCGCCAGCCCTCAGCATAGTTTGTCCATCCCCATTTGTTGATTTTTTTTTTTCAGTTTCATTAACACGGAGAGTACGAGACCAGCATGCTTTCCAATACATTCATCTCTGTCTACACAACACTACACACACTTTACACACCACACCCTCTTTCTAGGCATAGGGATGTGGCGGCCCCACCGCCCACTACATTTGTGGTGCAGTAAGCCCCGTAACCCCAACGATACCTCCCTGGGGATGGCAGGGAACTCTGCCTTTGGGCAGTCTGGGGTAAAATCCTCTTTGGGCCAGGGTGCTGGAAATTCCCCTCCTGTAAAATTTCTTGCTACATTGACAAAAACAATGCAACTTTATGCGGGCAAATACTTAATGTTTCAAAAAAATTCAGTTATATATGATTGTATTGACGCTAGTGGCTATTCACGATTAGATAAAATTGGGTTTTTAATCAGGAACATATCCAGTCACACGGGAGAAATATAGTTATTAGCCTACCATGAAACTGAGTAAGAGTACCATGAAAGGTGAAAAACAAAACCGAAGTATCTTATATCCTGATATCCATTCGGGCAAGAGGAGCAATTTCGGACGAGATTCCCCTCGCCCCCCCAAAAGAACTGAATCCGCTACGCTTATGGTTACTACTGCTACTGCTGGTGGTGGTGCTGCTGCTGTTGCTGCTATGTTTGTTTAGTACTTGGAAATAATAATTCAGCAGATATGTTATTCATTTAAAAGAATGTTTGGACGTTGTGTTGCTTATTGTAAATATGTGTGTTAAATATGAAATAAAGTTGATTGATTGGCTACTACTACTACTGCTGTTGCTGCTGCTAATTCTGCTGCAACTACTGGTATTATTACTACAACAATTGCTGCTAGCACTACAAGTACCACCACCACCACCACTACTACTACTACTACTACTACTACTACTACTACTACTACTACATCTACTATTGTTATTGCTGCTGCTGCCACTACATCTACTATTGCTACTGCTACTGCTGCTACTTACTACTGCTGCTACTTACTACTGCTACTACTTACTACTGCTACTACTACCACTGCATTATCTGAAATCTCAAGACCCTATATGAGGAGCATTAGGAACTGGTATTAGTGGTAGTTAGTCGATTTCTAGGCCAAGTGCACTAGATATAAGCCCCTACCCTACCACAAATAACCTTAATACTGATTAGCCCAGTTTCTCTCTCTCTCTCTCTTGAACAGCTTGGAGGCTTTTGATGAATAACTATTCGTGATTACATGAAATTTGATGGGCTTTCATAATGAGATAGGAAGAAAGTCTCCTTTATTACTAGTCAAATCGATGATCCAGTATGACAACACTTGTGGGCCCATATTCTCTTCGGGTAAGAAAGCTCCCTAACACCCCTTTTCTAGAGATTCGTTTTTGGATATGACAGGTTAATATCATTTTGTACATCATTTATGCAGAGTGTGGTGATATGGGGAGGAATATTTTAAGAGAGAATTGGACAGTAAGGTGCAATAACAAAAATAAACCGCTAAGGAAAAGATGTTACGGAGTTTTCCTCAACCGACAACAATGTAGACTGAGCTGAAAAGGATTAAGAATCAGATGAAAATACACCAGCCATAGTGTAGTGTTAAGAGAGGGGTTTGACTGGCTTGCCACACCCACTACGCTCACTAACCCCTTTCCCTTAGCGATTTATTATGCAGAGTATGGTGATATCAGAATGATTTAAGTAAGCAGAAGAGGACGGTTAAGTGTAATATTCAAAATAAATCGCTTAGGAAAAGGTGTTATGCAGCCTCCTTACCCGATCTGAATACAGGTGGGATTCCCAGACGTATTTGCAATGAATTCCGCGTCATAAATTACGATGTGTTTTTCAGGAAGAACTAGACAAGGGAAGATTTATTTACAGGAAGTAGACAATGGATGATTTTTGCACCTCTTTCTCTGATAGTCCTGTAGAAAACACTTATCACCAGTCTTAATTTCCTTCTCGTAACTGAGACTTATTTATTTTAATTTATGCTACATTAAAAAGTCATCTCTGTCTGTCTGTCTCTGTCTCTCTCCAGGAATGGTATCCCAGGGTGGCTATAGTGGTGGGTAAAGAACTGATGTACATACAGATCCATTACACAGGATATAACCCATCACACTATCACATTTTGTACTATACAGAACATCATTAGTTATAAAAGAATGCATTATAATTATCATTATCATTTTATTATTAGAACTTTCTTCATTGTCCTGTTCAGTGCACAGCCAGGTTTTGACAGATTGAGGGGGACAAGGGGGGACCCACCCCTATTGTTTGGGGGGCCCTAATGCTAAACATTATCCACTAATTAAATAATGGGAAATTTCAAATGTGGGGGGGGAGGGGCAGCAGCAGGGAACCCAAGGGTCTGACAGGGGGGACCCACCCCCCAAACCCCCTGTAGCTATGCCACTGGTCCTGTTCTATCCCTATGAATAAATCTTAAGCTGTGATACAAAAATGACAGCATGTTAAAGCTGTTGTCTGCTGGAAGATCAGGGAGAAGGGTGTAAAATCTTCATTTGTCTGGTTCTTCCTGTAAAACCATATGTAAGTTATGACGGGGAAGAGATTGTATGTTTGGATAATGTTTACAAAACCATAACCCCAGATATCTACGAAATAATAATTTAATAATTTCGTTGCACGGTTCTAAGTCAACGTTCTCCTGTGATGTTTCTTCAGCAAACTAAAAATACCCAAGATATGGTGGGGTCTTAAATGTGTGCCTGTGCTGGCGGTTTGGTTACGTTCGTCCATTATCGTCAAAGGTGGCATGCTCTTGTTTTCATTCGTGCACCATGGTCCGGATTCAGTCACTCAGAGGGCTGGAAGTGAGTGTCTCATGTTTTCAATTTTGAAACTGGAATCAAAATGGACCTCACCGACAACTAAGGATAAGATTGGATATTGGTCTGGTTTAGGCCTGGATGACACAGATCTAGGTTAGGTTGTGTGTGTGTGTGTGTTTTTTTTTTTTATGTGTCCGTCTCTGGGCATTGGCTTCACAGCCTGCTATCAAGGCCCAGCAGTCCTCCTACATACCATACACCTTTTACATGTCACCACTTCGGCACTAACATCCACCGTCCATATTGCATACAGGCGAAGGGCTGTCTCATACAGGACTGGTGTATTGGTATTAGCGGGGGTAATTTTACGACATGTCGGCGGGTCTTCTGGTAGATCAGTAAAGCTTAATTTAACGAAATTCAAATCCTTAAACTGTTCCCTGCTCCAGCAAGGATTTGAACCTGGGTTAGGACCGCAAGCCACCTCTCTACTGATCGAGCGTGAAATGGCTTGAAATTCACCAGTTTACTTTCACCATTAAGAGGAACATTAGTATCTTACTTATTTTTTGTTTGTGGAAGAAACGTCACAGAAGAAAGCTGACTTAGAAATGAGCAACTAAATTATTCCCGTTATTATTTTGTAGGAATCTGGTGTTGTGCTTTCGTAAACACTTACCATATGTACACAATTTTCCCATGTCTAGTTCTTCCTTAAAAACACATGAAAATTATGATGGGGAAGAAATTATATGTCTGAGTATCCCGTCCTTGCAGTGCACCCACCCACCTGGGCAGTAAGGTCTAGTGGCTGGAGGGGTCCGTCCGGCGTCTCTTGTGTCTTGGACGGGTCGTCTTCGTCACCAGCATCAGCCTCGTCCGGGCAGGCCTTAGTAGACGGTGATGGAGGCACTGCTAGCGGGGAGGGTAGTATCAGTTGTTGATTTATTTTTCATTATTATTATTATTATGATTATTATTATTATAATTATTATTATTATAATTGTTATTATTATTATTATTATTATTATTATTATTATTATAGTCTATTCGATCTCTTCTGAGAAAAGAGCCTAAAGCTTTTGAAAGCTGGTAGCTGATTGGTTGTCAGAGTGTATTCGGGTTATAGTAACTACTTCTGATGATAAGCTTACTTAAATCTATCTGCCTGTTTATCTATCTATCTACCTATAGCCAGACGCCCTAATCCCATAAGGGGTGGCCACAAACAAATCGCCTCCATGTCACTCTGTCCCCTGCCATTTCGCTGCCCTCCCCCACCTGACACCCCTCTCTCATATATAATGTATACAGTCATCTGCATAGATTAATTTTTAAAAATAGGCATTACTAATTGTCAGAGGGTGTAGATACATGTGAAATTTTCAGTCCTGCCAAAACAACACTTTTGGGCAATGTTTGACGAGATCTTTTATTTTGTACCCATATTAAGGCAACTTAAGGTAAATTATACATCAATACTATGACATTATGCTGATTTGGCTGAAAGACTGAACATTTCACACGTATCTTGGCCTTCTGATATGCCTTGTAAGGCCTAGTTAAAAATATAATAATAATAATAATAATAATAATAATAATAATAATATACACATGGTCATGATGCTGAAGATGTTGATGATGATGATGATATAATAATAATAATAACAATAATAATAACAATAATACTAATAATAATAATAAATAATAATAATAATAATAAAATTAATAGTAATAAAGTAATATAATCATCATCACCATCATCTCCCTCCTCCTGCTCCTGCACCTCCTCACCTTCCTCCTCGCCACCCCCTTCTTCTGCCGTCCTGCTGGCGTCCTGGGCGGCGGTGTCTCGGCCTCGTCCTCGGTGCCGGCCACACCTCGACCGCGTGGCGAGCACCAGCACCGTTAGGATCAAGACAGAGCCGCCCACCAGCACAGCCAGTAACGGGGAGGACTCAGCCACGCCGGACATGTCTACAAGAGAGGCATAGCATTAGTTTCAGTTCAAGCCCGTACTCTCATTGGTAAAGCTCTCTAAAACCTTTTCCTAGGTGATTTATTTTGTTTATTACACCTGACTGGCATTAGGTTAGACTCGTGGTTAAAGAAGCTCTCTAACACTTTTTTCATAAGCAATTTATTTTGTTTATTACAGCTTACTGTCGCTCACCACTCCCACCAACATGGCCAGCCTCGGGGAGGACTCAGCCACGCTCGACATGTCTACGAGGGAGGCGTAGCAAGCAATAGGGTTTAAGAAGTTCCCTAACAACTTTTCCTAAGAGATTTGTTTTATTATACCTCACTATCATTAGGTTTGGCTCAATTTTAAATTGTCGTTGGTTGAGGAAGCTTCCTAGCATCTTTTCCTAAGCGATTTATTTTGTTTATTACATCTTACTGTCGTTAGGCTAGGCTCAGTTAATGTTCATATTTTCATCGGAAGAGGAAGCTAACACCTTTTCTTAGGCAAGTTATTATTAGGTTAGGTTCAGTTTTATGGCCGGAATCCTCGTCGGTTGAAAAAGCTTTCTAACACCTTTTCCTAAGAATTCGTTTTGTTTATTACACCTTGCTGTCCTCTTTTGTCTGACTTAAATCTTTCTAATATTGCCATACTCTGCCCAACCATATGATCAGCGCATCGTGAATTTGGTTATCTTGTTTTTGTTTTTTCTTGGAGGGAACAATCTTGCAGGCTTCTGGCCCTTGGTCTCTCTTCCTAGCAGAAAAAATATATATATAAAAAAAAATCGCTAAGGAAGAGGTGCTAGGGAGCCTCCTTAACGGACGAGAATACGAGTCCATGACCGGTATTCTCATCGACTGAGGGAGTTCCCAAACACCTTTCCTTAAGAGATTTTTTTATGCCATACTTGGCATAAATAACGCATAAAAAAGAATATTAACCAACCACATCCAAAAATAAATCGCTAAACAGTTTCCTTAACCAGCGAGAATAAGATATGGAGAGGGACGCCTTCGTGTGGTGGCACAGGGGCAGTGGAACGTCCCGGCTATATAAACAAATAATCATGATCACCACCATAATCATCATCATCACTACCATCACCATCACCATCATCACCACCACTACCACCACCACCACCATCATGACCACCATCATCACTATCATGACCACCATCATCACCATCACCATTACATCGTCCTCATCATCATCATCATCATCAGTTCATCATTATCATTCATAACCATCATCACCATCACCACCACTACCACCATCATCACCATCACCACCACCTACCACCACTACCACCATCATCACCATCGCGAGAGAGACAGAGAGAGAGAGAGAGAGAGAGAGAGAGAGAGAGAGAGAGAGAGAGAGAGAGTAATGGGACGTGCTGCCCTTGTCATTACACTGTCTTCACATACCTTCCATACAGTACATATCTCCTATAGGGTCTTTACTCATACATATCTCCCATACACAACTCATCCTCCATTTTCCCTGCACCTCGCCATGTGGAAAAACTCTGTTCCCACCCAAAGAAAGATGACTGCTTGCTTGTGGTCGATGGGTCTGCTTGACGAGACAGACCGGGATAGATCAATTACAACTCTTAACTTGGCCCGAAATTCCCGTCTTCCCATGTAGAAGGCAGAACTGTAACAAGAGATTAATAGCAGAATATACTGTATTTATGAAGGAGCAGAGAGGTACCATGAGGAAGGAGGGTGTAAGATGGGAGGAGGCCAGTGAAATGCTAGGGGACAGGGCAACACGGAGGCGATTTGCTTGTGGGCACCCCTTATGGGATCAAGGCNATAGATAGATAGATATACTGTTATTCATGAAGGAGTGTTATGAGTGAGATGCAGAGCCACATCAATGTCCTTTTCTGCCACTGAGCTATATGCAACACGCTGCCGAAGGGACGAAAACCTGGACTAAGTGAGAGAAGCGGCCGACAGCTATAGCCCTTTCTGCTAAACATGGCCCAGATTTTCGCTTTTTTGCAGCCTCTTACACCTGGCCTAGTGCTAGAAAAAGGCACTGCTACGGCTCTACCTCCTTTCCATAGCACCTCTTAGTGATTAGCATCATATTCAGTATGATGGAGAGATGGAAGTTTAAGGCCAAGTTGCAGTAAAAACCGCACAGTCGTCAAGGAAATCAATATTAATGTACCATGTGCATAAAGAAACAGACAGGACTGGAATGCATTGGTGCATTGATTGAGATGGTTTGGGAGGAAGGATGGGACTGGAATGTATTGGTGTTATGATAAGGAGTAGATTGAGATGGTTTGGGAGGAAGGATGGGACTGGAATGTATTGGTGTTATGATAAGGAGTAGATTGAGATGGTTTGGGAGGAAGGATGGGACTGGAATGTATTGGTGTTATGATAAGGAGTAGATTGAGATGGTTTGGGAGGAAGGATGGGACTGGAATGTATTGGTGTTATGATAAGGAGTAGATTGAGATGGTTTGGGAGGAAGGATGGGACTGGAATGTATTGGTGTTATGATAAGGAGTAGATTGAGATGGTTTGGGAGGAAGGATGGGACTGGAATGTATTGGTGTTATGATAAGGAGTAGATTGAGATGGTTTGGGAGGAAGGATGGGACTGGAATGTATTGGTGTTATGATAAGGAGTAGATTGAGATGGTTTGGGAGGAAGGATGGGACTGGAATGTATTGGTGTTATGNAGGCTGCTAGAGATTGAAGATTGGGAAAAACTATTAAGTGACTAAGGCTGATGGATGCAAGCAAGACGGAGCCTTTATAAACACAACGTATCTCCTTTCCTACTCACGGCTCTCATTCTTAGCCATCTGGCAGTCAGTCCCTGTATGATAAGGGACTGAATAGGAAGGCTGCTAGAGATCGAGGAGCGCGAAAAACTATTAGGTGACGAAGGCCGATGGATGCAAGCAAGACAGAGCCTTCTCAAAAGAAATGTTGCACCATTCCTACTCACCGATCTTATTTTCTGCCACCTTGAGGGCAAATCCCTGTATGATATAAGGTGATGAGGAACCTTTGTCGTTGGCAGCCGTAACAAGCAGCACGTAGTCCCGCCCCGGAGCCAGACCTTCAACAGTGAATGAGGCCGAGCTGGAGGTGACCCGGGCGACCTCCTCTTGAGTGGCTGCGTCCTTGACCTGTGGAATTATCATTATTATTATTATTGTTATTATTGGTATTATTATTATTATTGCTATTATTATTATTGCTATTATTATTATTATTATTGCTATTATTATTATTATTATTGCTATTATTATTATTGTTGTTTTTATTATTAATGTTATTGCTATTATTATTATTATTGCTACTACTACTACTGTTCTTATCATTATTAATAGTTATATTATTATTAATTTTATAATAATAATAATAATAATAATTAATATTAATATTATTATTATGATGATAATGATGATAAGCATTATTATTATAACTGATAATACTGTAATACTACTACTACTACTACTACTACTACTACTACTACTACTACTAATAATAATATACTATACTAGCACTACTACTACTACTACTACTACTACAAGTACTACTATGGCTCCTCCTCCTACTAGTAATACCATTACTACTATACTATTACTACTACTACTACAACTACTACTGCTGTTATTATTATTATTATTATTATTATTATTATTGTTATCATCATTATTATTAAAGCGTCCCACAATCTAGTGGGAAGTTGTATTGTTTTTGTCAATAAAGTATTCTTATTCTTAGTATTCTTTCTTCGTAAAAAGTAAGTGGCCATTACCCGGGGGCTATTTAACACAGATCCGTCAAACTATGTCAGCTGAAGCCCCGGCTGGCTGCTCCCTCTGGCAAATTGGAGGGAAGTCAGTTAACTGGATTTCCAGAAATCCAAAACAGAAAACCAAACTGTTGACACTGTCAGAAACCACAAGCTACAAAGCTGACATTTTTATTGCATGCCCCTTGTTGGGAAGCAGATCTGAAAGGAATATGATCTGTAATCCAATGAATATCCTCCGAGATCGCCAAGGGTTAAATATCGGGATTTTCCCGGATATACCGGATGTCACCTAATTTTGCGTGAAGGATTAAAGCTACGGCCACCAAACCTGATGGACTTATAGACTGTGATGACCTAAGGTGACATCCACAACACCAGTGACCTTGACCTCAAGGTTCCTTTTAGCTCGGTTTCTAGTAGGCAATGGCTGTAAGATAGTCTTCTTTATCAAAACTACTCTTGGACAACATCACGGTGTTCGTTACTGCTACTACTACTACTGCACTACTTCCATTATTATTACCAGTATTATATTACTATTACTACTACTACTACTACCACCACTTACTACTACTACTACTACTACCGCCACTTACTACTGCTACTGCTAAAACTACTGTTATTATTATTATTATTATTATTATTATTATTATTATTATTATTATTACATGTCATTATGAGCTGTTTCTCTAGCGGCTTTGCACAAAACACACATTTTCATTTTAATCAACAAAGCCAACTTCCAACATTAACCTTATTGCAGCAATTACCATATAGGCTTTTTTAAGTAACTCCTTCAATTGTGGAGCAACTCTAGATCTTCATTTCTATGCCAGGAAGAAGGAACCAAAGGCTGTTCTATCTGCCTATCTGTCTATCTATCTGCATATGAATGAGAGCAGTGGAGAGGATAAAGAATGAGAGACTGAGTAGGAAAGCGAGATGGATGAGGGGAGGGGAGGGGAAAACCAAGGATGAGATGGAGGGATGGGGTGGAGTGTATGAGAAGGGAGGGGTGAACTGGAGAGAAGGCTGCGTGATGGCAGAGGACAGGGCGACAGAGAGGTGATTCGGTTGTCGTCACCCCTTATGGGAGGAAGTCATGTGGCGATAGACAGATGTATATAGGTAGACAGATACAGATAGATAGATGATAGATAGAGAGGTAGATGACAGGCAGACAGACAGATAAAGGCGTCTGACCATACACAGACATACCAAGAAACAGACAAAACAGAGATACGGATATATAGATTGATACAGGCAGATAGGTAGACACAGACAGACAGACAGATGGATAAATAGACAGACAGAAGACATGCACAGAGAGAGAGACATACAGAGAGTGATGGATGGAGATACAGGCAGACAGACACAGGTAAGCGCAGACAGACAGATACAGAGACAGAAGACAGAGAGTTACATACAGAAAACTCTGCATTAGCTCTGCCACTAATGCTTCCGTCATATGATTCAATAGATCTGGTAGTAAGGGAAGTTGAAATGATCTACTGGTGCTGACGTGTGGTGTGGCTGTGGCTGACTCTTCCTGACTAACAATTCTTGGGTTGCAGGGGTTTCAGTTCCATCGATATTAGCGATTTTAGCGAGGGCACACCACACCACACCACACCACACCACACCACACCACACCACACCACACCAAGGGCATTAACTGAATGGCCCCAAAGCATCATCCCATCGTCTGTCTAATCCTTCCTTCCTCTCCTACCTCCTCCCCCTCCTTTTCTCTCTCTTCCTTCTTCCCTCCCTCCTGCCTTTCTCTTCCTCTCCCTCCCTCTATTCTTGGTTCACCCCCTCTTCCTCTTTCCTTCCCTTCCTTCTTTCCTCTCTCCCTCTTTATTTATTCTCTCCCTATTTTCTCTCTCTCCTTCTTCCCCTCTCCCTCCTCTCTCTTCCCTTTCTTTCTTTCCTCTTCCCCAGTAAAACTTCCCTTTCGCTCCCCTCCCTCATTCCCTCTCACTCAAACTTCCCTCTCCCCTCTTCCCCCCCCCTCCTCCCTCCATCCCTACTTTCCTCTCCCCTCCTCTCTCCCTTTATCCCTACTTCCTTCTCTCTCCTCTTTTCCCCACACTCCTTCCTTCCCACTCCTCTCTCCGTCCATCCCTACATCTTTCCTCTTTCTCTCACCCATCCTTCCCTTTTTCTCCTCTCTTCCTCTCATCCCTCCTTCCCTTTCTTTCCTTTCATCCAACTTCCTTTTTCCTCTCTCATCTACTTCCCTACCTCCCTTCTTTCTTCCTTCCATCCTCCCCTCTACCTCCTCTCCTCTCCCCTCCCTTCTTTCTCCGCTTCATCCTTCCCTCCATCTTCCCTGTCTTCATTCTTCCCTATCTTTCTCATCCCTTCTTCCCTCCATCTCTGTTTTCTTTCCTTTCTCTTCCCTCCCTCTCATCCTTTCCTCCCTCCTCCATCTTTCTTCCCTCCCTTCCTCCAACTCACGGTAGTCATGAAGTGCTGCTGAAGGCCTCCGTCATGGCCAGGCACGCAGGCCACGGCCAGGGAGGCGGCGCTGTGGTTGACCAGGGAGCAGGACGAGGGCTGCTCGGGAGGACCTGGGGAGGGATGGACAGATAGGTAGACAGACAAATAAATAGATAGATAGATGGATAAGCAGACAGACAGACAGATACATAGAAAGATAGGTAAGTAGATACAGGTGGCGCTGTGGTTGGCCAGGGAGCAGGACAAGGGCTGTTCGAGGGATCCTGGTGGGAAGACTAATTAACAGGTGTAATGAGAGAGAGAGAGAGAGAGAGAGAGAGAGAGAGAGAGAGAGAGAGAGAATGTTAACAGGTGCAATGATGGAGAGAGACTAGTACATACATACAGATACAGGTATGTGCATGAATAAGAAGGTAGACAGGTAAGCTATTGGCATTACATTATGGATATATACAGAGGCAGATATACGGCAAACACACGATAGACAGTAGGTTAGATAAGACTGACGGACAGATGGTGGAAAGACTAATACAGGTAAACAGCTTGAGACAGACAGACAAACAGGTAGACAGACTGATACAGGTATATAGATTGACAGACAGACAGAGACAGGCGTATAGTGGATAGCATGACACATGGATTGAGGAACTGACAGACACAGACAGGTAAAAAAACAATACCTGTTCCCAATATCTGAGAGACAGATACCAAGATAACTATAGATCGATAAATATATAGTTGGGATTTAGATACAGATAGACAGGGAGATAGATATTGATAAAGGGTCAGTATCCAGCACTTTGGAAAGGGGGAGCATCTTTAATTAACACACTTGACACCATTTGTACAATTAACACACCTGACACCAGTGATATAATTAACACACCTTACACCAGTGCTATAATTAACACACCTGACACCAGTGCTATAATTAACACACCTGACACCAGTGATATAAATAACACACCTAACACCAGTGCTATAATTAACACACCTGACACAAACCCACAACATCCACTACACTACATGGCAGTGGCAGCACATCCACACACACCAAGGAACATCAAAACAACACCCAGCACACGATAACATACACAAATACTGTCATCTCTCCCCCCCTGCCTGCCTCAGACCAGCTTCCAGAAGCATATTCATAATCAAATTACTCGCCGTTCCATTGAATCACTCAAAGACAACACACAGCTGCATGCACGGCCTCCTGATATCCATCCTTCTGAATCCTACCTCCCCCGTGAGGACAGGGTCCACCTGGGCAGGCTGAGATGTGGGCATCATCCAGCCCTCTTGAGTTATCAGAAGAGGCTGGATGACTCCGTCATTGACGCCTGCCCAGGATGTAACACAGCACCCCATACAATTAAGCACATTATGGAAGACTGCATTGCACACAATCACCTACGCCAACAACACAACATACATTCCTTGAGAGCTCTGTGGGAAAGCCCGGTCTCGGCCATGGCCTTCCTTAGGGACTCGGGGCTGTCCGGCCAGACTGCCCAGGGAACAACTACTACTCCTACACACCTGACACCAGTGCTATAATGAACACACCTGACACCAGCGCTATAATTAACACACCTGAAACCAGTGCAATAATTTACACACCTGACACCAGTGCTATAGTTAACACACCTGAAACCAGTGCTACAAATACCACACCTGACACCAGTGCTGTAATTAACACACCTGAAACCAGTGCAATAATTAACATAACTGGCACCATTTGTACAATTAACACACCTGACACCAGTGCTATAAGTAACACACCTGACACCCCCTCTTTATCTTACCGACTATGACTTACAAATATAAGCATCAAAGCAAGCCTGAGGACAGTAAATCACCCAGGGGGTCCAGAGTGGATTCGTGGAATGTGGAAAGTTTGAGGGGAAGAGCGGAGGAAGTCGTTGAGGCATTCAGTAGGAAGTGGGTGGATGTGGCATGTTTGCAGGAAGTCCGGTACAGGGGTGGATCAGCCAGAAAGATTGTTGGGAAGGATTGCTACTATAAGTTGTTTTGGCAGGGGGGAACTGACGGATATGGGGGTGTGGGTGTGTTGGTTGCGGAGAAATGGGTG
The DNA here is from genome assembly GCA_018397915.1 of Birgus latro. NCBI lineage: Eukaryota > Metazoa > Arthropoda > Malacostraca > Decapoda > Coenobitidae > Birgus > Birgus latro. The sequence continues at coordinate 3,002 of JAGKTI010018137.1, read as the reverse complement.
GAATATGTTATGAATGTTATAAGAGTAAATGATAGGATATTAGTAGTGAAAATTTTGATCGGTAGGAAAATTATTGCAATTATATCGGCATATGCTTCACAGGCAGGATTGGATGACACTGAGAAGGATAGATTTTGGGATGATTTAATGTGTAGTAGGTGGTATGGGCGATGATGAGGTAATGGTTCTGGGAGGGGATTTAAATGGTCATGTGGGTGAAGCAGCTCAAGGTTATGAAGGAGTCCATGGGGGATGTGCATATGGTGTGAGGAATGCGGAAGGGAAAAGAATACTCGAGTTTGGGGAGGCTATGGACATGATTGTGTGCAACACACATTTTAGAAAAAGAATGAGTCAGTTGATTAAGTATGAGTCCGGGGGAAATAGTAGTCAGATAGATTATTTTCTGGTCAGGAGGATTGATAGGAGGTTAGTGAGGGATGTTAAAGTTATAGGAAGCAAGAAGTGTGTGCAGCAGCACAAACTGTTGATTTGTGACATGGTGCTGAAAGAACGAGTGATGGGAAGGAGGATATATGTACCTAGGAGGAAAATATGGAGGCTGGGACACCAATCAGTAAGGGATGCCTTTTACAGTGAGATGAGGAGAGTGGTGGCTGAACAGGGAGCCGTAGATAGAGGCGTTAATGAACAGTATAGAGCCCTTAAGAACAACCTCTTGAGAGTTATCGATGCAATATGTGGTTGGACAAGAGGCCCACCAAGACATAAAGTAACTCGGTGGTGGGATGAGGGTGTAGACGCTGCAGTTAAGGAGAAAAGAAGGCTTTGCCGGGAATGGAAGAAGGGTGGTAACAGGGAAGAGTACATGGCTGCCAAGCATAGGGCTAGAAGAGAGGTATACAGGGCGAAGTCTGAGTCACAGAGACTTGTACTTGATAATCTAAATCATGGGGAAAGGAAAAATACAATTTTTAGGGTGGCAAATCAGGTGAAGAGGGATAATTGGGATATTGTAGGTGAGCAGTGTGTGAAGAATGATGAAGGAAGGGTAGTGGTGAACAGTGGGGATATTAAAGATGCATGGAGAAAGCATTATAGCCAGTTGTTGAATGAGGAGTTTGACTGGGATAGGGAAGGTTTGGAGCCAGCGGATCCAGTGTTTGGCCCTTGGCCTTTGATCGACGCTGCTACTGTGAGTGAGGCAATAGGCAGGATGCGGGTGGGGAAGACAGCAGTGACTGCCGAAATGTTGAAGGCCTCAGGAGATACTGGGGTGAGGTTAGTCACTGACCTGATAAATATGATTATATATGAGTGTGTTGTCCCAAGTGATTGGCTGAAGAGTGTAATTGTAAATGTGTACAAAGGGAAGGGTGATGCCCTGGAAAGGGGAAATTACAAAGGTATAAAGTTCTTAGATCAGATAATGAAAGTAATGGAGAGAGTTCTAGAAGGAATGATTAGAGAAAGAGTGAATATTGATGAGATGCAGTTTGGGTTTATGCCAGGCAGGGGGACCACTGATGCTATATTCATTGTTCGAGAGCTTCAGGAAAAATATATTGGAAAGAAAAGGGAATTGTATTTTGTTTTTGTTGATTTGGTAAAGGCCTTAGACAGAGTCCCTAGAGAGGTGGTGAAGTGGGCGATGAGAAAGCTAGGGTTGGAAGAGTGGCTGGTTAGGGTGGTTATGGCCATGTACGTGGGTGCTCGCACCAAGGTAAGAGTGAACGGAGTTTTGAGTGATGAGTTTTCCGTGAATGTTGGTGTGCATCAGGGGCCAGTTTTGAGTCCTTTGTTGTTTATCATGGTACTTGAAGCCCTCTCACGTGTCTTCAGAGATGGACTTCCGTGGGAGATACTGTATGCTGATGATTTGGTGTTGATTGCAGAGAATGAAAAGGAGGCAGAGGAAAAATTTAAGTAGTGGAGAGATGGTATGGGGCACAAGGGCTTAAGAGTAAATGCAGATGAAACGAAAGTGATGATATCTAGGGGTTGGTGGCGGTACAATCAGAGGAGAGGGAAAGTGGCCATGTGCAGTTTGCCACAAAGGTATGGGAAGTAATTCTGTCTTGTGCAGTGTTTGTGATAAATGAGTGCACAAGTGATGTAGTGGTATTAGAGGTAGACTACGAGATAATGCTGATTTTATGTGTGCGGCGTGTCAGGGAGAGCAGGTGGAGATTGTTAGGCGTGAAAGGACTGAACTTGCTGGTGAGTCTCTTGAGTGTGTAGAAGAGTTTTGTTATTTGGGAGACATGTTATGTGCCGGAGGTGGGGTTGGAGTTAGCTCGGTTGCTAGGGTGAGAAGTGGTTGGAAGAAGTTCAGGGAGCTGTTGCCTCTCTTGACACTGAGAGGACTCTCCTTACGTGCAAAGGGGTCTTTGTATGTAGCATGTGTTAGGAGTGTGATGCTGTTTGGTAGTGAGACCTGGGCAGTAAAGGAAGAGGATATTCGCAGGCTTAAACGTACAGAAATGACAATGATTAAGTGGATGTGCAGTGCGTTCCTGCGTGCAAGGCCTGGGGGGGCTGGGTTTATGATGGGAGAGTTGAGAGGTAGGATGGGACTGGAGTGTATTGGTGTTGTGATAAGGAGAGGTACGCTGAGGTGGTTTGGACATGTGGAGAGGATGGGGGATGATAATTGGGTGCAGAGGGTGAGAAGTATTAATATTGGGGGAGGAGTTGGGAGGGGTAGACCGAGAAAGACATGGGACGAGGTCATTAAGTGTGACATAAGGATTGAGGGACTGGACAGGGAGGCTGCCAAAGATCGAGAAGCATGGAGAGCCGCCATTAGGTGACCAAGGCCGACGCATGCAAGCATGCTGAAGCCTTCAAAAACGAAACGAAACGAAACGAAACGACACCAGTGCTATAATTAATACACCTGAAACCAGTACTATAATTAACACACCTGACAAGTGCAATAATTAACACACCTGACACCAGTGCAATAATTAACACACCTGACACCATTTGTACAATTAACACACCTGACACCAGTGCTATAATTAACACACCTGACACCA
>JAGKTI010018136.1:0-17929 GCA_018397915.1 Birgus latro | reverse complement strand
GTGAGTATCTGTGGCTGTGGTGGTGAGTATCTGTGGCTGTGGTGGTGAGTATCTGTGGCTGTGGTGGTGAGTATCTGTGGCTGTGGTGGTGGACATCTTCGCTGTGTTGGATAATACAGGGTTTTCTGAACCTCCCTGTGGTGTACCCAAACTCTTGCCCACACTATGCACTTTAAGATGGGTTAGTTATTCAAGGAGCACTCTGGGTACAGTTAGGATGCCTAGGAGGCCCAGGCACATCCTGCACCGTTAATGTGCATAAGCTGCCTGTCTCAACACCTACACCTGCTTTCTAACACAGAGCTCTTTGTTCGGTGGCTGCCTGATTGCATCATGAATCGTTAAATGCAGCCTGTTAAAAAGTTGGCTCTCATGCGCTGAAATATTGCAGCGTGACAAAAGCTCATGGTGCTGCTGCATTTGGACGATGCACCTAAATGCTTCAGTGGTATCTCAGCTGCGTGGCAACGATAGTAGGTAGTCAAGGGTTTGTCTTTTGGTCTCCATCTGGGTTACAGAACAATACCATTTTGTCACCCAACTGTGGGACGCTCTGAACTTGAACTAAGGCTAGCTTTGTCACTACATCTAGAGGGTACACCAGCCCTTAGTAAGGTCTTCTCTATTCTATATATCTCTCATATTCCCCCTTGGTGTGAAGATACAGTGACGGTGGTGTACTGTGGCGGTAGAGGGACGCCTTCTTGTGGTGTCACCGATATAACTGGTCTGCTGAACTGCCTGGTTATGCAAACTTCTCTCAGCTACTTCCCTGTTCCCTGAAAGGAGATTGATGGACTGTGCGAGAAGGGCAGGTCAAGCCTGCGGATAACCAGGTTCACGTTTAGACAACAGCATCAACAATAAATGCGGTAGGGACCAATGGGGAAGACTGTGGGTGGAGGAACGAGGAAGAGTGATGGGGAGACAATAAGGAGTGTAGATGCGATGATGGAGTGAAACAGAAAGGGAAATAAATAGTGGTGTGGGAGACGGTTGTAATAAGGGAGTGTTTCCCATGGGGTGGCTGGGGTCGGGTTCAGTCCCTTATCTGCGAGAGAAACTTTGTATGGCAGTACTGGATGTAGGGTGAGCCAGGGAGTGTACCCCACGACAAGGTCGTCTTAGTGATGAGACTGGCTGGGCTGCGCATCCCTGACAGCAGTTGAGAAGACGACGATAGCCTACCGACGATGATGTTCATGAAAATTTTGATGAAAATGACAAATTTGACAATAATGGTAATTCTGTCCTGGCAGACACCATCGACAATGATCGCTGCACAGATGAAAATATCAGCATACTGACGATGGCGACAGTAAGGGAAATGAAAAAAACTGAGAGAACAGTGGTAAATAAAGTCAGATTACGTCCAGTGCACAACAAACAAAAATAACAAATCACGACAGACCAACACCATCAACAAAGGTGCAGGAACAACAAACCCAGTACTAGATTAGGGAGCACAAACAACAAACACAACAACATCAAACAAGAACAAACACAGCAACAAAAACACTAAAATTCCCAGGAAATATAATAAATCCAGTGCCACCAACAGAAATACAGATCAAAACCAATACCAAGCAAGACAAAACAACACACTAGAACAACAATAATGAGAGCAATAACAAGAACTCATGTACTACAGTACTAACAAAATCACCGGTGTAAACCCATAGGCTACTATACAGATCAAAAACAAACACAACTGCAAGTACAAGAACATATCACCAGCACAGATAAACACACCACCATCAGAAACACGGGAACAATAAACGAAACATCAGTCAAATCAACACAACAACAACGAGAACAACAGCAGCAGCAGCATCAACAGTACAAATATTGCATAACACCGAAAACTGAACAATAGCACATTACGTCAACACACCAGAACAAGTACAAGAACAAGATCACCATCAACAAAAACAAATGAACAAAACGTACATCAAACAGGTCGACATATCACGCTACACCACAACAACGCCTGATCAGCACAACGACCCAGCCTCGGCAAAATTAAAAAATCCTCGAGTGATATATATGACATGAACATCTGGCGTGCCGTGTCGTTGCTGCAATAACAACTGGCATCATCACTGCAATTTACGGCCTCGAATTAACGCACGAGAGTCGGAGAGAAACTCATCACTGGGAATTACTCCCTGGAATTAACGGGAACGAGTCAGAAACGCGTAGGTCAGCTGTGTGTCGGGGAAATAAGAGGACGTGAGTCAGAGGGGAAAGTTCTACTCAGATTTGCTCTCTTGAGTGAAAGCGTTCGAGTTCAGGTGCAAAGGCTAATTAAATGTCCTGAATGATTAACAAGAAAACATAGATACGCTGGGGTGTGATTCATTCAGGACCGTTGCCTTGAAAACTGCGCTTCTAATTAAAGCGTACAAGTCACATGGCAACGCCAGTAAAATATATTTGAATAATTAGTACAAAAATGGAATTATATTACAGCTGAGAATAAAAACCAGTAATGGTTATTAACTAATCAACCTTGCATCTCCATCGGTGGTGCTTAGTAATGGTAGGTGACACTGAAGAAATCAGTTTCCATTACTGAAACATTCTTTTACCCCAGCTCGCTCGTTTCTATTAACTCAGTTCATGATCGCAACAAAACATTATATTGTGACCAAGAGCACAAGAGTCGCGTTTTCGCGACGTTTTCAAATCAAGATCATCTTGATATTCATTTTGACTGATATTGAGTTTCAAGTGAGTGTCGCAAAAACGGGTTGCGGCAAGACTGTATTGCCTTTACAAGAGCACCATGTAAACATTGTCCGTGCGTCATGGCTGCCTTGGAAGATTTTCTGGAAGTAGAGGAATTTAATGATATTATTCCTCAGGTGACTAACCAGACGGGGCTCTGGCTTGAGAATATGGCGGCAGATGAAGGTGCAGCTGTGCCATTGTTGTTGGACACAAGGTAAAATGGTCATAAATATTTTGGTGGCAAAAGGTTTGTTTCAGTCTTATGGAAAATCACACACACTTCACTGAAATCAACAGGTGGAAAGTTTTCTTCTCTACCGAGTCTGGCTCGACCTCCGTCACTCAGGTTTTGTTTGCAATATGGAAAGTCAATATCAGTCAAAATACCTCAGGAGGAACATTGACTAATCTTGCCTAGTCATGCTCAAGATTCAATATCGTTTTGACTTTAAGTGCTCGCCAAAACGGGCATCAGCACAAAAGTCAATACGATATCGATATTAGTCAAGATATCTTGACTTTTAATGTCGCGAAAACGCGACTAAGATGTAATTCAGTTAAGAGAGACCTTTTCCAGTAAAAGGCTGGGTCTTGGAAGTGGTTACAAATTACCGTTGCAGTATCCGAAATCTGAAGAAAAGGTTTTACTGATTATTAAATATGACTGTAAGATGAATTAGATGATACAGTTTCTTTTCACACATACGGTGTTTAACAAGATGCGATAATAAAAGGATGTGGATACCAAGTTCTGTGCTAATAAAAGACAAGTACAAAAACTCTGGCTGCGGAAGCTGCAGGTCTTCCAGTTAATGCCGTTGGTGTGGTGTGGTTTGGTGTGGTCAGGTGTGGGGTGGTGATTTTGTATGGTGTGATATGAGGGGGTGGTATGGTGTGGTGTGTGGTGTGGTGTGGCTTCGCTAAGTCGCTAAAGGCTAGGGGAGTGAAGTACCTCGTTTCCGAAAATCGTAAGGAGAGAACAGTGCCGCTCCTTGAGATGCTTCCAATGTAAAAATAAATAAATAAAAAATCTTTAATTTGACCCAGTGACAGATTACCCAGTACAACCCGCCACACGACTACTAGCTACCCCGCACTGCATCACACAAACTAGAGAGAGAGAGAGAGAGAGAGAGAGAGAGAGAGAGAGAGAGAGAGGAGAAACTGATTATGTTATATAAACTTAATATCCATATAGACTCTTTGATTATCTTCATAATAGCCTCATATTTACAAAATACCCATTACACACTACTTCAGACACAATCGCTGATACATTATTTCTGCCGAGTGTTTCTCATGACAGGGAAATATTACGGTGCGTTACTAGCTGAATAAACCAAACTACAGAAATGCAAGTAGTCATACACTATTTTTACAAAGTGGTAATGAACTATAACTGCATAAAAACAGCATAGGAATCAGGATAACAATGATGATGACTAAGGCGTTCCAGAAGTACCCACCCTTAATAGGATGTGGTCTGGTGCAAAAGTACAGACAGCTAAATATGAAGCTGTACCAACACTGCTTGCGTTGTTCCTTTGAGCCAGAGATAGCACTATTCCAGCGGCACCCAAGCTAAAAATTTATAAGCATTTTTTCCATATCGCCCGTATGCACACGCTCTCCTCCACCCCACATTACCATAGTTCTCGTAGGAAAGAAAACGCTCGTAAAATTACCCAACAGACGCCTGGAGGAGACAAGAATGGATATGAATAGGGACACTGCTGACTTACCGGAACGAATTAAGGAGGAAAAAGAACTTACCCGGGAAACTGAGGCAAAAAGCAAGAGAGGTAGACTGCGGCGGGCATTCACTAGGAGGTTCTGTTTACTTCAGGCATATAACTTGGTACTGTACATTCTTTGCTCTCTCTCTCTCTCTCTCTCTCTGGTAGTTGGAGGCAATAAGGAAGACACGAATAATGAGACAGGATTCAAGAAGGTTTTGTTTTCTCATAACATAAAATTCCGTGCCTTCCTCATTGGCTCGAATTCTCGTCGGTTAAGGAAGTTCCCTAGCACCCCTTCCTTACCTCTATTCCTGTATATAGCACGCTATTTCTCGTTGGTAGGCTACGTATGCAGATATGTTTAAGAAAAGATTATATCACATGGAAGTAAATGCCTAAGTTGGATATTAGTTTAATGTAACTATTTGGTTATACTGATAAGAATAAACAATAAATTCCGCAAAATTTGTTATGTAATATATAAATTTCGTATCATATGAGTAGTACTTTTATGTATGCCATTACTTTCTACCGCTCCCGTATCCTTTAGGTACTTCATTCCGGCAAGGTGTTTCTTCTAACAGTCTTTCTATATGGGAGAAAGCCGGAGGGTCTGGAGGGTGGGACAAGGCCCTCTGCTTTGCTATCCTGTTCTCAACTTCTGCAATAACATAAAGTTCGGATCACGTCTAAGGGATCTCGGTGTTTGTGTAGTCTGTGTGCCAATGAAACTCAGCATTATGAAACTCGCTCCTGCTGTATAAGCTGGAGGCACAATGAAGAGTGGCAGAGAGAGGGGGAATTCAAGAGGGTTTTGTTTTCATCTGTACCTTCCTCGCTCCCTCTCTCTCTCTCTCTCTCTCTCTCTCTCTCTCTCTCTCTCTCTCTCTCTCCAGGGAAGGCGGAGGCAACATGGGTAAAGTAAGGCGGGAATCAGTGAGGCCATGTTTTCACCTTTCATTCTCCCCTACACACAAAAACACATACATACATACATGCTGTACATACATACATTCTCTCTCTCTCTCTCTCTCTCTCTCTCTCCACTGATCCTAGTATTGTGTCCACATATCCACGGCGGTCTCACGCAATCCAGGGAGGAGTGTGTGATATTTTTTCCTACTTTTTTCCAGCAGGCTTTACATCCAACGCATTATAATGGATACTCTTTCTACTATCAGCGATTTTTCAGACGATTTTACTTAAAAAGAATCATGAATTAGTCTAGGCTTTCAGGAAGGATATGTCTAACCGCACCAGTTCCAAAATCTGTGAGGAATGCAATCGCCAGGAGATGGTAGCAACGTGTTAAATCGCATGTCGTCAGAGTCACCGGGTTAACCTCCTATTTTCTTTACTTTCAACGTGTGATACCCCGTTGATATCGAACCCCTTTCTTCCTTTACCTCCAACGCCTTTTATTTCCTTTACATCCAAGCCTTTTATCTCCTTTATCTCCAAGCCTTTTATCTCCTTTATCTCCAAGCTTTTCATCTCTTTTACCTCCAAGCCTTTCATCTCTTTTTCCTCCAGGCCTTTCATCTCTTTTACCTTCAAGCCTTTCATCTCTTTTACCTTCAAGCCTTTCATCTCTTTTACCTCCAAGCCTTTCATCTCTTTTACCTCCAAGCCTTTCATCTCCTATATCTCCAAGTCTTTCATCTCTTTTACCTCCAAACCTTTTATCACTTTTACCTCCAAACCTTTTATCTCCTTTATCTCCAAGCCTTTTATCTCCTTTGTCTCCAAGCCTTTTATCTCCTTTATCTCCAAGCCGTTTATCTCCTTTGTCTCCAAGCCTTTTATCTCCTTTATCTCCAAGCCTTTTATCTCCTTTGTCTCCAAGCCTTTTATCTCCTTTGTCTCCAAGCCTTTTATCTCCTTTATCTCCAAGCCTTTTATCACCTTTATCTCCAAGCCTTTTATCTCCTTTATCTCCAAGCCTTTTATCTCCTTTATCTCCAAGCCTTTTATCTTTGTCTCCAAGCCTTTTATCTCCTTTGTCTCTAAGCCTTTTATCTCCTTTGTCTCTAAGCCTTTTATCTTTGTCTCCAAGCCTAGTGGTTGGTGGTGGTGACCATTATCCACTCAGTTGATTTTGTGTTGCCTACATTTTCCTTTACCTTTATCATTCTATTTCTGTGTCTGTCTTCCTCTCTTCCTACTTCTCTCTTTCCATCCTGTCACGTTTTATTCCTCTTCTTTCCAGTTCAGGTGGTTTGACGCTAAGTGACAAGTATAATATTTCCCGTAACCCAGGAAACTATTTACAACGCTGGGTGGTAACCATATACCCAAGTCACGAGGTGAAGTGGAAACTATTATGGTGCCCTCATTAATTGGGTGGCGACGAAAATGAGACGCCTGCCACACTGTGGCGAGGCCCTGTCAGTCATGAGGGAAAACTGGCTAACTGCATAGGACGTCCCTGCAGGGTCGGTTGCTTGCTTGTGGTTGATGGGTCTGCCCAGCCACGCGGACTGGGGTTGCTCAGCAACAACATCCAAGGCTTTTTACCTCCTTTATCACCAAACCTTTTCTCTCCTTTTACCTCTATGGCCTTTTGTCTCCTTTATCTCCAAGCCTTTCCTTTCCTTTACCTCCAACGCCATTTCTCTCCTTTACCTCCAAAGCTTTTTACCTCAATTGCCTCCAACCTCTTTCACCCTCCTTTGCATCTAACGTCTTTTACCGTATTCACATATTTTTCCGCCTTCTTCCCGCAACCACCAGGCAGTTACAATTAGTTCGGGAGAGACTTTTCTAACTAATGAGGGTTGCAGCAACATGGTACCTTCCTTAGCTGAATACAATCGCCTGGCATAAGCAGGGATAAAATGACAATTACATCCTCTGGCTGAAGGCATTAAGCCAAACACCAAACAAATAATTTACTAAAAAAATTCAATGGGCCTGACATATATTTCATTTCAGTCAGCTTCAGATGTGGTTTTGTGCAGCTGAAGGAGGAGTCTCTAATGGTGACGTGGGTAATGAAAGGTGGATCTAACCCTGGCGGCTCCAAACGTCTCCCTAAGCTGAATAAACACTGCTGGAGAGAGTGAGACATAATTATAGAATACGTCAACAGAATGAATGGATTTAGTCCTTCAGTACAAAGGGTTCTTCCTAAGTGATATACAATTGCCCGCCACTATCAGAAATTCAATAACAAATACATGATATTACTGACAGGCAATATATGGAGACTCTCTAACATGTTCACACCGGAGAACTCTTTCTTAAGCCCAGTAAACCGTCTGTAGCCAGGCAACACAAATCATATATGGAAAAATGTCCTTCTACTAAAGGGTTAAATTATTCTGAGTACGTCAGTTACATTTTGTTATTGCTGTCACCAGACGATATTTATTCCAATTACTTCGGGTTATACCCAATCCTCTCACTTGGAAAAGCCTTCCCTAAAGTGAAGACAATCGTCAGCACACAGCAAGAGTAAAACAGAAATGACGTTCTGGGTCTGAACGAGTTAAGCGCATTCAGAAAATTATATTATTTCAGACTAAACTTTCCAGGTTTATCCATAACCCTATCCAACCTCCCAAAGGTCACCTTCCGGCTAAATGAAAGGAAAATAGCTAAAAGCATCTACCTGTTGCCTTTCAATGCACCCTGTACAGTAGCGACCGCGACAAAAAGATTTTAACCACTTCGGTCAGAGAACGTCATTAACACAGGTGATTGTATTCAGCTGGTCATTCGAGTATTGAAGGGGTTATTGAGGGCTATATCCACTCACTTAATTTTTCTGTTTATGTGTCGGACTCAGGGCATAGGATTAACAGCCCGTTCTCTTAAGCCTGTCAGTCCTCCTACGTACACCATACACTCTTAATGTCACCACTTCGGTGCTAATATCCACCGTCCATATTGAGTACATGCTCGGGCCTTCTCATACAGGACTGGTGTACTGGTATTTGCAAGGATGTTTTTACGCGTCAGCGGGTCTGATGGCAGAACAGTAAAGTTCTGTTTTATCGAAATTCGAATCCTTAAACTGTTCGCTACCACAGCCGAGATTCGAACTCGCCTCCATTGGGAAAGCAAACCACGTCTCAACCGACTCGACTGCCACCCCCTCCCCCTCAAAAACTGAATAGGAGATCGCGATAACAGCATGAATATCATAATACATCAGAGAGCTGGAGAAATTAACTGCCATATTATTACAATTGAGAGCGAAAAGATATGAAAAAGCCTCATACTTTGACGCTTTGTGGAGCAGGTGATGATAATAGAATGCATCTGACCTTCCCTATCGTTGCTGATTACACCTACAGGTACTACATAAATGACGGCCAAATATTTTCCTCGCCTTCACGCTGCCAGTTTGAACAATACTGGGTTTATACACCTCCGCCCCTGCACCACTCCACCGCCACTCAGGTACTCCCTTACACTTATTTACCCCTTCACCTGCCTCTGCTACAGTGCAATGCAGTGGGAGTGAGAGAGAGAGAGAGAGAAATAAAACACGCCAACACTCACAAACACACACACACACACACACACACACACACAGAATAAGATAAAGTTGGTTTGCGTGTGTGTGGTCAGTAAATACCTGGGAGTGGTTGTAGCGCTGCCCCGCCGCGCCACCACCACCAGAACATTTGCCCCGCGTGTCCTACATCACTGCCAACCCACGTTAGTCCTGTGCCTTACCTCCACGCCACTTCATGCCAGGTTGAGTTTTTACCGCATCTTTTTACACTGTTACCCATTCCTCACTCCATCCTTTATTGCCCCATCAGGAGCGTAGGACCCCTGAGGCTAGGCTACTCACTTCTGACATTTAAGGCGAAACGGATCACCCTAACTTACTAGACAACCAGGAGTCCATTTGACTGTATGGTTACCACCCAACGTAATAAATGGTTTCGTGGGCTGCAAGAAACCATTTAGCTCGTCACTCATCCAGAGTAAAATAAACGCAGCACTACATCAAGAGAGTGGATGGTAAACACGCCCACTTACACTTTTATCATTGTTCATTTTTATCATTACTTGGTCTTTAGTCAGTGTTGGTTCATTTAACAACTACTTAGTCATGAATCACTGCTTATATATGTAATGAGTACTGTATATATCTCTGTGCTTTATGTTTTCTCTCCTATAAAACACATAATTGTGCACTTCACTATATCTCCTTCACCGCAATGACATCTTTTTCATCCTAATCATATTATTCTCAAAGGATTTGATTCGGCTTAAAAGACGTCTGTAGTAGAGCTCAAGTTACTGAACGCCGTAACTATCCCTTCCAGTTCGAAAAGTCTGTCATAAGCTGAAAAAAATAACCTGATGATAGCAAGAATAATATTTTCAGCACGTCAACGTAACGTACCAAAGGAATTAATATTGCTTTGTATGCTACTCACCTCGTATATACATTTCAGCAGTGGCAGCATCATCAACATACACAGGGATATTGCTGTGTAATAGTTAAAACTCATGGATCAGAAAGAGGTGTGTAAAATCTGCAAATCCAAGAAGGTACAGGGTTTGTACTGCTGAAGGAATGCCGTCACTCTCACAGGCTCGTGTTTCACTTACCATACTGTACATGATGAGCTGAAATCAGTTTGTCACCCCGTACACGAAAATTTAACACTCTCACGGTCGGGGCAACTCCAGTATTCTGTTGTAGCTCATGCCATACGAATTTATTTAGCTGAGGGTATGTTAAACGAGCCGGAGAGTGAATAATGTCACCGCCAACCCTCTCATGCTCGGGGGAACATTTTTTTTTCTCTTAGATGTAGGAGCATCCCTAGAAGAGGCTCTGTTCATCTGTATCTCTCTAACGATTCTGTAGACTTTGACAACTTTGGCGACACCACACCACACCACATCACTCCACATTATAGCACACAACACTCCCTACCACCCTCTCACATCACACTACACAAAACTACCTTCCCACACCAAGGAGTTTAACCAAAAGAGACTCTTAAGCTCCTTGATCTAAAGCTATTGTCTGTATAATTCCAGCTACTGTTGGGCGATCTTATTAAACTGGAGAATAAATCATCAAAGCTGCCAGTGCTTACCAGACACTATAATTCATACAACTCTTCAGAGGGCCCCACCTCATTTAGGTATTTTATTTAGAACATCAGCAAATTATTTTATTCAGCAGAAAGAAACCCGTGTCCTCCAGCGGCTGTCTCTGTGGCGTCCGCAGAAAAAATTACCTTCCACAATCTTTCCCGTCACCACATAATTCTCAGAATCACAATTATTTGAGTAAGAATTTGTGCCGGCATGGCACATTATATGCTTCGTGGAAACAGTCTAACTCTGAGTATTTCCTCGATTTCATACTGCGATCAGCCACGGGTACAACACAAATTTTAAAGATCTGTCATTTCCGACTTCAAATTCTACAATATGTCTTACGTTTTGTCCAGCATCAAACAATTTCTTTCGGCTTATCCACTTGGTATAATGACCTCATCTTTATTTTACTTCCGCTGCCCGCAATCGGCTTGATTCAGCTTAGGAAATACTTTTGAACACGAGGTGTTAGACTTAGATTTCACTGACACCTTCATCACGATGAGTCTCAATTGAATAAAATCGTTGGGCACTGGCAAGAACAAAATAAAGACGTTATTGTACTCGTATTGAAGGAGTGAAGTTTATTTACTCCAATAAGGAAATCTAAAAATCCGTGGCCCACTTTTGTGATGGTTGGAGACAATGGCTCCTGAGCCAGAATTACTCGCCTCCTTCACTCATTGATCCTCCACTTTCATCTGCCCTCGCGCACCACCCACCACAAAGCGAAACAACACTCCTACGCTGGGCAAAGTTATATCGCGATAACGCCAACAAACCGGTTAGAATTATTTCTCACAACCTGGAAGGCCTAAACAGAACTGGTCTCATGATCTGTGTATCCTCTTAATCTGGAGTTCGAAACCTAATACAGTGACTGCCATTTAGCGTGGGTGCTGAGAATACGTTCTGAAATATACATGCATCTCGCCAATTTGTTCTGACGACATGTATAAGCTTTGACACACAGACACACAGACACACACACACACACACACACACACACACACACACACAGCCACGCCAGCCAGGACTGCACTTTGACGTTCACATGCGTCATTCACTACAGACACCTTCTCCCCATTCGTACTTAGGAAATGGTTATTTCTGACGACATTTCTCTCTCTTCAAGAAGAACGGATTAGTTCTACTAAGGATTTCATGTGGACTGTTACAGTTACAGTGTTTAGCTGTTAAAGGTAAAGATACAAATGGAGACGGACGTCATAAGGCATTTTTCCACAGTGCTCTTATCCGTAACTTCAGCTCTTGATTTTGCGGTGGGTTATTCAGCCAATATCCTGGGACAGGCCACTTCATCTTCCAGTTTACCCCCCCCAGGTTTTACCTTAGAGGACAGAAGACCAATCCAGATTTTACAATATTGCTCCGGGGTAGCACTTATTAAACTAGAAAGCAATCAAAGAACGCATATCTCCTCCAATACCATTGCCATTAAAAGGATCCGGATCCGGATCCGTGAATATATTGTGTGGAATACATAGGATCCACACATCCTCTCCAAAATTTCATCGATTGTTCCTTGATCTATGACCCACTCTTCCACAAAATTTTATTTAAATTCACTGAGAACGTTTGGGGATATTGTGCAGGATACATAGGATCCGGATCCGGATCAGCCCCCACATTTAATCAATTCTTTTTTGGCCCGTGGCCCACCCTTCCACAAAATCTCATTGAAGTACACTGAGAACTTTTGGATATATCGTGTGGACAAACAGACAATCATAGATGAATACATAACCTCCTCCAACTTCGTTGGCGGAGGTAACAATAAATATAATTCACAGCTTCGGTGTTACTCTTCCTCACCACGCATACCCTTGTCATAACATCATTTCAGTAAGGACGATAAACTCCTTCACAGTTACTTCGGTGGTCCGGTCCTTTCGCCACTCCGTCGCCGCCCGAGCCGAGCACCGCCATATCAGTGTTGTCGCTGTAGGAAAAGTTTTTATGGCGATCGTTTTCGGTGGCTGTAATTTAGCGCCGCACCGTTTTCTGATTATGGTTCCAAGTGCCATTCATATCAAATATTTGTTTTCCTCTCTTCTAGGCAGTAGTTCAACATACTGCGAGGAGAATAAGGGCCGGAATCCTGTTGGTTTAGATTTCGTAAAACCTCTTCCTCAGTGATGGATTTTCTTGATTACACCTTAATATCCTCTTATATGTTTCTGATGAAAACGTTATTGATTTTAAATAGATAAGACCAAAAAATATGTGTAATATCCACAATTCATTGCTAAGGAGAATGAGCTACAAAGTATCCTATATTACAGAGGAATGGCCCAGAAGCCAAATATGAATCTTATTAAATGTTTTTTTTTCCCTCTCTTCTCAGGCATTAGTTCTTTAGCAGCGATGTAAGTAAAGTCTGCTATAAGTTCTTCAAAACAGTTGCTTTTCCTGTCTGTTTTAGATGCGTAGTTCTCTTTTAGGAATGAAAGAAAAGGCAAATACTAATCTTACCAAATATTTGCTCTTCCATTCTTGTTGGGAAGTTGTTCCTTTACACTGGTAAAGACAAAGTCAGATACGAATCTTACCTAATGCTTCCTTTCTTAGCAGCAGTTTGTTGTGATGATAGTAGAGGCAAATTGCACACACACACACACACACACACACACACACACACACACACACACACAACACACACACACACAAAGCATTGGAGGTACAATGTCTACACATTCACCCACCCTCCCACTCCCACCCCCAGTCCACACAAAGCGTAGTGGCACAACGTTTACACACACACACACACACACGCACGCACACACACACACACACACACGCACACACACACACAAGTGGCGGACATGGGGCGGGTGTGGTGGTTAAGGGTGAGGGCAGCATTAGGGTGGTCCTGCCCGCATACACGCCTCACTCACACTGCTACTAACTGGTGGGGAGGGGGGTGTCGGTAGCTGGGGAGAGAAGGGGAAGGGAGGGGAGGGAAGGGGGGATTTGAAAGCAGAAACTGAGAAAAGTCTTATATGTAAATAGGATGACAGTGATGAGAGAGAATAACAATAAACAGGAATGCACAAAACTACCGATGATAACCATAGGTAATACTGAAGCTGCGAAGGATCTGTGATAGTGAAATTGTCAAGTACTTACTTCTCTAATCCCTCCACAACAAAGATCTTCCTTAAACTGAATAGAGTCGTTTGGCGGTAGCATGAATAATATAACGACGTCCTTGTAATGAAAGGATCAAGAAGTTATAGATGACCACATTTCAAGAAATTTTTAAATATTTTCCATCAGCCATGGGTCAAACTGGTACAAATTTAAATGAAAAGCGTATTACGCATAACTGCTATAATGCTCATTCCATAAGTTCATTTATGAGAATACCCAGTCTAAAAACAGAGACTGATTTGGTTTACGCTGCAGCCAAAGAACGTGTAGTAATGAGTATGATCAGGTACTCTTCGAGACACTCTTTGTAGTTCAAGGTTTGCCTTCTGCAACTCAAAACCGTATTCTCGCTGACTTCAGACTGATACGTGGCTTATGCCGCAGCCAAAGAACGTGTTGTATGAGTACGATCAGGTCTTCGGGATACTCTTTGTAGTTCAAGGTTTGCCTTCTAGAACTCAAAGCCGCATTTTCGCTGACTTAGGAAATTCCCTGCAGTTCTTCTTCTGCAGTGTATCTTGCACATTCCTCTTTAATACCATCGCGTACGCTCTGCATATTATAACATGGTTGGTATCAGCAACGTAGAACATATTAAGGCATATTAAGCAACATATATCGCTGAGAAAAATTTATTTTTAAGTGACAAAAACATAAACAAATACATATTAACAACATTTAATATAATGTAAAAATAACTATGAAAGAACTCATTCCCAGTGTTCCTAACAAAATCATAAAAATTATACAGCGAATCTGGACAAGAAAGTAATATACCCATTTGAACAGCGAAGCGTTTTAAAAGAGTATCTCAAACGGTGGAAAAAGTGTAAAACTGGATTCAATTGAGCGAAGATATTTATTACCAATTCCACCCACGTAAAAACATTGGGAGCGAACCTAAAAAAAAAATGGAAACATTTACAAGGGCATCTGGCAACACTAACAAATGCCTGGGCGTGTACGGTGGCAACGGATTTTTTTTTTTTATTCAGGTTAACAGGACAATTTTGTTCAACGGAGAAAAAACTAATAATCAAGGATGGAATCTATCTTCATTTAATTTTTTGCTGGTCAGAATGTACTTCACTTTTCATTTAGGCTAAAACTATATTTGTTCAGCGGAGAATAATACTAGCTGTCAAAGGGTAAAAGAAAACTCACTTTACCTTTTTAATGTTATGGACGCAGCTATGCCTTTTATTTAGGCTGACAGTAGGCGAGTGTGTTCAGTTTAACACACACACACACACACACACACACACACAGAGTCAAAAGGCTACGAACTATCTCAAGGGTCTCATCACACTAACGCTGGAATCATGCACATTGCGATGTGTGCTGTCTGATCGTTTAGGCCACTTTCTGAGCATTCGGTATTATGTCTGGCAACGAAGCTCGGGATGTCCAAATCGTGGCCCAGTGAAACATAGTGTTGTTTTGCCTACTTTTACTCAGACCTACACAATCGGACAATTTGTGTCAGAAAATGTTTGATTCCGACCTTAGTGGGACGTGGCCCTTACCCTTACTGTGTTGTTGATTGTGGCTAACATTAGACGATTTTGTTCAGCGAAAATTTCTACAAGTAAAAGAGTTGTGATTTCAGCAACACAAATGCAATGGCGGGGAGTCTTAACATCGAACACAGTAAAACAATACACTAGCATCGCATATAGATTTGAAAGTGAATCCAGCAAAGTGAAAATGAAAAGAAAAAAAAAGCGAAGGTAATCTAACACTGAAAACCATTTAATGGTGGACCTAACTATAACGTGAAAGCATTGATAAGTAAATCAAATCTAAGATAATATTTACTTACACAAGATGTCTTGTCACTCAAATAAAGCTACAGCTAGCCACACAAGAAATCTTAACGACTGTATCCTAAGTGTAAAAGAAAATCTCAAAATTGATACTAGCAACCCTAAAAGCGATTTAAAGTAATAACTACAGCAATAACCCTGGACCAAATACGCTTCCTAGGGGAGAATTGCCAACTTTTATCTTTGGGAAAAATCATCGACTCTTGCTCAGATCCAAATGGTATTGGACTTCCGCTGTTCTGGCTTCAGATGACAGTCACAAACAAGGGAATTTTTGAGAGAGAGAGAGAGAGAGAGAGAGAGAGAGAGAGAGAGAGAGAGAGAGAGAACGGCTATGTGTCGAAAACAAAATGATTCTTGGGAATATTGGAATAAGAATACTACTCATTTTTCATACTTGGTGTAAAATCAACCCCTTCAGTGCAATAGCGTTATTATTAATTTACTTTTGCTCTTCCTGGATGACTTTGTTTAATTATTGGAAGGCCACATGCAATGACTGGATTAACGAAAGCTCGACCCAGTTTCTCTAGTCTGGTAAGTTTCTTCCAGGATGAGTCAAATCGTCTGGTGGTTACAAAATTGCATTAAAGAGACGACATCGCAGTGAAAGAAGCGCAGTCCTGGAATCATCGCCACACACAATATTACGAAGCCAGCAAGTTAACACCAATCCTAAAACACAAATAATAAAGACGGAAACTGATGGAGATTCTAAAATACATGGAACCAAAGACCAACACAGTCCCACAACACTCAGCACCCAGCAAACTTCGAACACACAACACCACACATAAAAGAAATCCATAAACTTACAAATACCGAACACACATGAAACAAAGCTGGAAATTAGACGAAAAAGGACAATTCAAATACAAAGCAAACACAGGAACTAATACAATCCATAAATGAAATAAGGCAAATACCAAACATACATCCTAAGCACACAATGTACAGCAAGCTTTATCACACACAACACACAAAATCTAGAAACTAACACAGTCCTAAACAACACAAAATACAGGAATTTCAGCAAACCCTAAAATACACAAAATGCATCTAGACCCTAACAGAATGCCAACATAAAAGAAAAAAAAATCTGCCACAAAACACACAAAATACAGCCAGGCCTCCAACACAAACCCTCTCCTCCCAAAAGCAAACATTTACCACAAACGTACAACATACAGCCAGGCCTCAGCACAACACTACCTACCCCCCTTCAAAAAAATGAAAAAGAAAAAACAGTCAACATGTAGCACAGAAAACATAACCCTGAGAATAAAGGCGACACCAGCACAAAGAGGCGGGTATTCACGAGAGCGTATAAACACCTTCAGCCACAAACAACGCGCTTGTTAAATTCTTCACCTCAGTTTAACCTCGCCTCCTGAGGTCCAAATTACAACCCGGAAAAGGCAACTTCTATCCCGTTGGACACGCTGGATGTTCCTGAGCTGAGTAAGATCGTTTGGCATTAGTCGGAAGAAACTGTCTGACAATAACTGGAGTGAATTACAGTTTAAGTTTCGGTCAGTACATTACTCTAGATACTCGTACTTGTTAATTTTGTTTGCTGCAGTGAACTTCGCTGAGCTGAATAAAATTATCTCATGTTACCCGGAATAAAACAAGGATCTTAGTTCACAGAGGTTTACTTTTCTAATAATATATTAAAACATTTATTGCGTGTGACGGAAGTTGATGTGTTGTAGGAGGAAAAGCCTTGCTGAGCAGAGACAGAAATGCTTAGATATACTTTTACTGGACCCATCCCACGCAGATCATGCAACAAATGATAGATAGATAGATAGATAGATAGATAGATAGATAGATATAGATATATATATAGATAGATAGATAGATAGATACAGTATGTACATCATCATTATCATCATCAAGTCCTATGTCGCCCCATGAGGAGCATAGGAGCCCGGAGCTAAGCAAGTTGGTCCTGAAATTTAAGATGAGAGTGACTAGCCTTACTCATCCCTCAGTGGCATTACGTGGGCAATAACCCCAACCATCCCTTGGACATAAACCTCCACAGGCTCAATCCGATTGGAGCGCCTTCATTACCCAGTAAACCACTAGTCGCCATAATATGGTTATATGGTTACCACCCAGCATAGTAAATGGTTTCCTGGTGTACAGGAAACCATTTGGATTGTCGCCCAGTGTAGAGTCACCCATAGGCAGAAGGAAGAGGATAGAGTGAAGGAAAGAAAAACAGAAGAGGGAGTGTACAGTCACCCGCAGGCAGAAGGAAGAGGAAAGCATGAAATAAAGAGACAGAAGATGAAGGAAGGAAGAGAGGAAACGGCAGACACCCAGAGCAGCACTACATCGATTGAGTGGATGGTGAGCGTCCCCCAC
>JAGKTI010018135.1:0-11062 GCA_018397915.1 Birgus latro | reverse complement strand
GTGCGTGTGACTGTGTGTGCCTTTGTATGGGGAAGGTGTTGAAGTCTGTGTTAGTGTCTGTGGAATGTCGATGTTTACGTACGTGCTTGTCTGTGTAGGAGGGGACTGGTTTGTGAGTGTTTGCGTGCGTTTGGATGATTGAGTTGGGCTGAGGATGTTTGTTTGCTTGCACGAGAGGAGAAGGACACGATGTTCATATATGTACGAGTATGTGTATGTCCGGAGGTGGAGTGAAGGTTTGAACAATTGTGTATGGGAGGATGTACAAGTCTGTTATTACGTTTTGTATATGACGGGTCTGTACAGTGCACTTTGTAACTGCCACTGCACTGTCACTGCACTTTGTACACTACCACTGCACTGCCACTGCAAACATGTTATTACTTTGCACTGCCACTGCACTGCTGCTGCATAACTTGCACCACTGCACTGCATTGCAAGCTGGAAAACTGCAGCTGTACTGCATTGCACCGCAGTGCATTGCAGTTTTCTTAAATTTTGTGTGCTGGAATAGATCTTTGTTTATTAGTACAATTTTAGTTTTGCTTCATTGTCTTCTTTTGTGTATAGGTATCATTTTTTTATTTTTATAGTTTTACTTATGTTGTATTAATATATACATTTAGAAATATTTTCATTTTGAAGTACTATGAAGAAATACTGTTCCCACTTTACTAATATATTTTCGTGACTGAATTACAGTACATCATACCATTTTGACAAACAAAATGTGTAATGAAACTATTATCTCTGTCAATACACATGTGGTTAAATCACATATAATCGTCCACAATCAGTAGTGCATTCAGTACATCATTCCATTCACGGACTTCTTACTCTCCAGTGTATGCAAATATTCACAATTCACACACATCAGGTTACATTACTTTAATAAACCACTCAAAAGCAAAATGTACAAAATGTGAAATAAATCTGTTATCTCTATCAACACATACATGGTTTAATCACGAATGAACATCCACAAGCAGTATAGCAACCACTACAGTTCATTCCACTCATAGACTTGTTTACCCTCAATTGTATGCAAATATGTAGTCATAATTCACACAAATCAAGTTTTATTATTTTAATGAACCAATGAAAAACAAAATGTTGTCAACAGTCGATGTCTTAAGGGGTGACCTCCGTGCACTTACTACGTGCCAAATCATGCAAAAGTTTCTCTCACTGGGTGCACTGGTTGACATGATACAAAGTGTGCTCTTAACCAGCCTTGCTAAAGCTGGAAATTATGCACCAATGCTCTTTCCACCAATCGAGGAAGTTGCTGTAACTGCATGAGAAGGAACGAAGAGACTTATTCCTCCAACTCAGTGTAACTTTATCTTCCAGCAAGTCTCGAAACTAGTCAAACACACATGATCCTTTGGCTGGTGGCTGCTGGGGAGTGGGAACCTTGCGTTTGGTCAGTGGCAGATTATCAAGTTCATCTGATATCCAGTCAAGTACCTGTAGTTTAACCTTTGGAAAAAGTGCATGCATGCTCTTTGTTGCCGAGTCAAAGATGGCTCTCTTGTGAATCAGGTGTGGAGTGAACTTCTTGTCTAAGTTGGATGACAATGACTTCAAAGCAGCTACTGCCACTGAATCCTCTTCTGATACCTGTAATCACACAAGGTTGGTATTTGGTTAGATGGGGAACAATACATATATTACAGTACATATTAGTAGTTAATTTGGTAATATTTAGGCACTAACATTACTTTGTCTCACAGTTTATTTTCAGATAACATATTTCATGATCAAGGTGCACTTTAAATTAAGTTTTGAACTACTGAACATTTATCAAGTATCCCTGGATTATATAATTATAATCTTTATTAACTACTAAGAAACGAACGTGATCAGTTGCATTTATCTCAAACCTTCTCTTGAGCCTGACGGTGGCATGGATGACGTGGTGAATGGGATGCTTTTTGTCCCCTTCCAGGAGCTTGTCTGTGTCCTTGAAGGGCTGTACAGTAGGACAGAAAGGAAGCTGACCAGCAGATCCTGGACAATAGCTGTTATTCTGTTCAGTTCTTTTGGCTTCTTATCGGCAAACTCCTTTATCAGAGTTTCATAATTATCCTGAATGGACTGTAATATGATACACTTTGAATTCTAGCGTGTGTCACAAGCTTACTTTAGGGAGGTATCCAGGTTTTCTTGAAAGCCAGCTTTCTCTACATACTCGTACCTGACTAGGCACTTAGCAGACACAAGCAGCTGAAATATCGCTGTTGGGCATTTCTTTTGTTCAAGGGACTGTTTGAGGACACGTTTAAAACATACTCGACGAAGTTCAGTTTCTGTTCATCACGTAGGGTATAAACAATATTGCTACCTTGGTCAGTTGTGAAAATGGCATTTTCAGGCAGTGAAGAACTTATTCCAAACTTGACAAAAGACCCCACCAGGTGGTCTTATACAGTGAGGTCAGTCTTTGGTTTTGACGAGTTAATTAGAAAGTACATCAAGACCCTGCATTTTAAAGCAAAGTCCTCTGTGATGAAGTGGGCTGTAATGATGGAATATGATTGCAGGCGAAATCTATCAGTTCACATGTCTGTAGTGAAGACAACAGCTCCAGACTGCAAAGTAACGTTTAGCTCAGCTCCTAACTCCAGATTTGAAGAGTCTGCCGTTGTTGCTGTATGTCGACTACCATTTGTTGGCTGAAGCAAATTGACTTGTAGTAGTTCAGAAGTTTGATGCTGGAATTCAAATGCCTGAAAATAAAAAAAATAAAAGTGCTCAACTAACGGTTCTTTATTCATCAATTCAACTCTCATTATCACATATTGCATAGCGACTGTTTCCTCAGAAGAGACGTTTACATACAAGCTGAAAGAACTACACTACAGATTGATTTATTTCAATTGTCAATGTACCCATCAGTCATATCCTACGTACGGAAACTATTAGAACAGAAAGCAACAGCAATTGCTCTAAAATCCGCATGCCTCCCAAGTAAGCTACTAAGCAGCTTCAGTGAAACTACACAGACAAGTGAAATTCTTGTAGCTTTAATGGCTAATCCTCGGACTGAAAGTTAACTACAATGAATCACTCTCTGATCACGGTTGACAGTATTTAATTACACAACAAAGGCACTTAATTTAAAGAATGCAAGCATCCTCCACCCGGCTTGGCAAGGCAATACTTTAAGTATAATTACATTTTGAATGAGGTCTTTATAGCCTTCTCAAGCAACACTGTCAAAGGGCCTAATGTCCCCGCAAACAAACTGGACGCACGCATCAGTAATGACATTCTTCTCTGATAATGAAGGAACTTGTTTCTTGGGTTTAGACAAGGGGAATAGCAAGATTTGTACAGTGGTAATCTTGCACTTAGGGTTAGCCGTATTTGCTGTACTTGTAGATTTGCCTTCGTGTTTGAGCACATATTTGTTACAAGGACAGAAATGTAAATCACAGTTTTAACTATTAGTCACCATAGCAAATGTTTTCCACGCTTCAGAGTTGGCAGCACTTGCAGATCATAACTTTAGTTCAACTGGATGGAGATTATGAGTAATAACTGAACTATCCGTTGTAAAGGTATCGTAAGTGTAAACATGTGCATATCATTGACGTACAAGATGATCTGTGAATATCCTCAACAGTATCACAGTATATGTAGCGGACAGTGAAGTCACATCTTCATTTCATTATTCCGTGGTAATTAGATGACGATTATATTAAAAAAAAATATCGTGTTCTCATAATCATAATTACTCGAAGAGGCCAACTGAATTGCAGAGTAATTAGCATGTTATGTTTCCACTTAACCAATAAGAAGCCACATCATCGATATTATGTAACTACTTATTGACACAGTGCTTAAGATGTGTGCATATGTTTTGAGGTGTTCAACATAGTGCTTTTAGAAGAAGGTGACCTACTCTTATAACTGCAGGACACGCAAAGGCTTACATGTGCTGATATTTATTATCTGGTAACTTTTGTGTTTTAGTGTGTAATAAAAACGTAACTAGTATTCTTTTAAATTAGGTAAAATATTTAACTATCACCACAACAAAATTTAAAATGAATATGATGTAATATAGACAAAACTTGTCATGTAGTGGCATTAAGGAATAAGGTATTACTTATAGTAATGCAGTGAAAATACAAAACTATATATATAAGTTGGACAACAGCCTTCAGTGCGAATGTGGTGCTTGGTTTATACTGCCACTGCATTGCAACTGCACAGTTAGCACTGCCACTACACTGCGACTGCAGAGATATTAAACATCAGCACTGCAGCTGCACTGCGACTGCATGTCAGTCACTTCCACTGCACTGCGCTGCGTGCGGTGCCACTGCACTGTGCAATGGTCCGGCGTATGATGTCACACAGACGGTTGCAAGGCTTGGCTCAACGCACTCGTGAAGCCTATGGTTAAAATACATTATTCATCGTTAAAGGACGTATTACATTTAAGAAAAGACTAGTAAAGGTGTCTGCCACTTTGAAGCAGGCTACTTCTTCCTACATAAGTTAACGAAATTCTTCAACAATAATTAACCTGAGAGACCTGAGCTACCTGCTGATCCTCTTGTATCTCTGAGGCAGCAGGTATACAAGAGCGTTCTTGTAGCTGTTTGGCTTCAAGTATGTTTTTAACCAAACCATCGTCATGCTCCCCATTCAGCGCGGAATGCGCGCTTTCACAGGGTGTTGTACTCCTGTGCTCTAGCCTACCACCCACCAGCATTCCTATCCATCATGTCCACTCCTTTCCACCAGACTGTTTCTACGCTCACGCCTTGACATCGAACTTCTGTAACTTACATTTTCCCCTGCCAAACGTCACCACTCGTAAAGTGCGCATCTTCAAAGGATGTACTCACCCCGCCCTGCCTCACCCACACACCACCAACTTAGCCCATCCCATGCACACCGTCTGCCTACTCCACCCCCTTTCGTTGTTATGTGTCCGATCCTGGGCATTGGCTCTGTAGCTCGTTCCCTCGGCCCAGTAGCCTTCCTTATGTGCCTTACACCTACTAAAGTCACTAGTTTTGTTTTCCAGCTTTTAGTTTACTCCTTACTGGTCTATCTACAAAATCTTTCGTAAAAGTATGTATTAACTCCTGCATGTCTCATCACCTAAAACTATCCTCCAGATGAATCTCAATTTGTATGAACCGGATTGGATGATGAGAATCTGAATGTAAGTTAAGCTGTTCTAATGGGTCTATAGTACCGGTATGTGTACTTGCATGGTAACGAAATGACTTAACTGGATATGGAAAAAAATAAACACACACTTACTTTGGCTCGAGTCTGAACACGGGAGATACGAAGTAAAAGAATTAATCTAACACTAACTAAAACGGGTTATAGTAACACGAATGAATTTTGAGGCCATACAACATTCTGTCCTGACGCCTATACCGGTTGAGGGATATGCCCCCTGAAGATCATGCCGGTATGACACAGGTACGCGGTCGACGAACGTGCTCTTGACAGTGTTTGTTGCTGTTTTTGCTCAATCCTGGACATCATTGGCCCAGCAGAGCCGTTGACCCCAGATAAGCAAACAGCCCAGATGGGGTCGTCCCATAACTTCTCTACACCTTTGATGTTGTGTCTGCATCAGTGTGGCATCTGTTATGCAGTGGTCCATGATGTTTGCTAAGTTGTGTGGGCCTATTCTAAAAGCAGGAGTATGTCATCTGTAATTCCACCCAACCCAAAGCTAAGCTGGTAAATGATGAAGGCTAGGTTATATTTTAACTTAAGCCTAGTTAGGTGAACTCATTTCGCTATATTTAAGGATACCTCTGATGGTCTGATGTTGGTAGAAGGAGACTAGCATAATGCTCTGATCGAGGCGTTGTGCTGACCTCCGTGATTTGAAATGGGTATGTATTCTTTTTTTTTACTGCTACTATTAGAGTGTTTGGAGACAGTATGTTGTTAAAGAGGATCTGGTTATGTTTTGCGTGGGGGTTTCTTTAAATGTGCTAAGTCGTGTTTTGTGGCTCTAGCATATATGCCATATGATGACAGGGGTGTTGTGTACAGACTGCCACGCGAAACTGTATGCTTTTCATGTCAAGATGTTCTTTCACAGGGAGAACTTTAGATTCAAAGTGTATGTGAGCTGTGGGAGTGGTATTCGCGCAGTCAGGAGTGATGCATAAGAGTGTTATCTGTATGGTCTACAAGTTGTTATGGTAAGTGTTAGACAGAATGGGGGACCAAGCCAGAGAGGCATAGTACGTCACTGACCAATTATTATCGGCCGTCTGTAGCAAGACGATGTTATTTCGCTTTTGTCGGTGTGTCTATGTGTGTATTTGTATCTGCTGCCAAAATTTCTCGAAAAGTTGTGGACGAATTTTCACTAAACCTTCAGGAAATAACTATGTTGATGTTCAGAAGCCTGTTGCTTTTGGTAATGATTTGATAAAGATCGAATGCCAGCCGCCATATATATACATATATTTTTTTTTTAATATGGATTGGGTTTTTGTGAAGAGCGATGAGTGAATGCCATACAGTTTTGCCAATATTCTCCAAATTTGGTTTGTAGGCAGCTTCTGTCTTAGCCAACAACATGTTCTGGAGGGTGATTAGCATTCAGCTCCCGAATGCTTTTGTTTCATTTATAGGGTAGGAGGGATGTTTCTTGTTTTCCAAAGTCTCTCCATATTACTGATCAGAGTCCGTTTAGCCTGCGTGTGCACTGCCTTTTCATGTCTTGTATGTGGCCTTTGGAAGTGAGTCCAGTCTTATGTCACTCCAAGTTTCTTAGTGAAGAGGGTGTGTGGCACGGGTCCATTGCTGAGTGTGATGAGTAATGTTTCTGATGAGTGAAGTGGTGGAACGGCTGGAGCGAGCGTCAGCCTATTTTCCTTGACCCATGCCTGATTGTGTCTGCAGTGTGGTGTGAGGTTGTAATGATTATGTCATCTGTTTACGAGGCAGTGTTTGTGGACAGCTGGGGTGTGGGAATGTCATGCAAGCACAGAATAGTTTGAAAAGGTGGATGAACGAATGGAGCCCTGAGAAACACTGCTAAGGAAGTTTCGAGTCCATGATGTCCTGGAGTGCAATACGGGGTTGTTTAGCAAATTAGTTCATAAGGGAGTTTGGTGTTGTTCTCCATGTTTGAGAAGTAGATTTTGGTAATTAGTGTTCGTCGGAGGATAACATCAAAGCATTTACTTATGTCTATTGTAAAATGTGTACGTTGTGCGGGTCAGACAAAGTTGATGCCATCAGATACGTGTTGTATGAGGCTGGTAGGTGTTTATGAAGTGTGGTACTCTAGTGTTGTGAGTGTGCAAGGAGAACATGACATGTGACTTTGTTAAGAATTAGACTTTCAGTTATCTTAGATGAGGTGATAAGTAATATTTTGGGCCTAGATGAAGAAGGGTGTACTGGGCCCTTGCTTCGTTTAAGTATAGTGGTGATTGTCCTTGTTTCCAAATGTTGGAAATGCTGATTTGTGTATGTGTGTAGTTGCTGATGTTTGTGAGGGGCTGGATTTCGTGTGGTCTTAAATGTTTCAGGGGTAGGTTGCTGATGTTAACCGGCAATGTCCTTTTAGGCTACAGTTCTTTTTCTTAATAATGTTGGTTGTGTGTTCTGGAGTGAAAAGGCGGCTTACTTTGTGGTCATATGGAAAGGACTGCCTATGCAGAGAAGATTGTGTTTCAGACCCAGTTCGTGCTGGCATAAGGTGACTTGTGTCTGTGTAGTAGTTCATGAGTATGTCTGCTTGTTCATTGCATGAAGGGATGTGTTGGATGTTGGAGGTGATGTTGGTGTGGGTCTTGGAGGTACTTTTTTTTTTTTTGCAATTTAATGAAACCGTTAAGTGCTTTGCAGAGCCGAGAGAGGTTTGTCGAGTGAGGACCTCATATCATTATAAAGGTTTGCGGTTTTCTGTTTTCTCTGGGCTATTTTCAGTTTCATTGCTTAATTGATAAAGTCTTCTTATGCTTTCCTATGTGGGTGGGAGAGATGAGCTGTCTTTGAATGAGTCTTATTGCTTTATAAGGCGAGCAGTCTTCGGTGTAAAGTTTGGGTTTTAGTAGTTGTGTTTGCACGCGATATGTGTGATCGTGTCAGTGTGTGTGATGGACATGTTTAGAGTCCTGAAGTGTTGTTCTGTTGCTTCGATGAATTTATTCAGTCTGCCATCTCGTGGTTTGTGTAAATTATGTATGATCGCTTTAGTTTTAAATGTATTCCTGTGGTGATAAGTGTAGGGAGTTTATGTAAAAGAAGTTTGGGATCCGCCCGCAGGTGGTATGAGTAAAAACGTATGCGAACAAAATGTGATGTATGGGAGAGAGCGGAAGCGGTGTGCTTGGATGGGGATGTAGGTGTATTCTGAGGTGTCACTGGGAGTGTGTACAAACTGGAAAGTTGTAATTTTATATCGGGGCCTCGTAGATTGTTTTCATTGGTTTCGTACAAGGAAGTGGTTTATAAAGTCCCCAGAAACGGTAGAATTAGCTGTCTGTGTTAGCGGGAGGAACGTTTCACTGGTAAATCGCGGAAGGTGTCAATGGAATGTAATCGAGAGAAATGTTGAATTTTTGTTTGTGACCCGAGTTCCCACCGAGAGACTATATTTCTAATGCGGTTACGGTTTGGGGAAGTGAGTGTGTTGCATGTTGTTGTGTCTGTATTATGAAGGATATGTGACTAAATGATGATGCCTTCCAAATGAGCATCAGTTCTGTCTATATGGACGTGTGAGTATTGACTGATATGTGAAGATTTCTTTGTTCGTGTTGGTTTTGCTTCTTGTAGGAGTTCAATTTGAATGTTGTAATGACGAAGAAGGTTTTCATTTTTTTTTTTTGTGCCGAGACCGACATCTAGTTGAAATATGTTTATACTGCGTGTTGGAGGCGGCGTGCGTCTAGCGTGGGGCTCTGTTGGAAGCATAATGTTTATGAGCAGGGACTGAGTTATGGCGGCAGTGGTTTGGTGAGCAGGAGGTTATTGGATGAGGTGCGGGGATTGTGTTTGGAGCGACGAGAAGAGTATTTGTGACTGTGTTCCACCTGCCACATACCCTTGTGTGGTGGCGTTATTTTGTAATTGTTATGGTGGAACATGTGGCGTTGATCCTTTCTCTCGCAGAAACGAATTGAACAGATCCACACATTAATCTGATATTTGTCATGGCCAGGGAGCATGAAAGCAGACGAAAAATGACTGCCCTCACATGAACGGGACTGGTACTGTATTCCAGCTAACGCCAGACGATTGCATTCACCTGAGAGCAAGTCAGAGGATCCTGGGAAAGTTAATACCACTACCATTATCAGTCATGGATAGAACAACTGATGTATTATGACCCAGCTAACGACTGACGACATTATGCATCTGAGAGTGAGCCACAGAGCCTGAGTATTAACACCGGTACCATCATCACTCTCGTGCCTGGTAAAGCTGTAATGCTCGGCTCCAGTTAACGCCAAGTGATTTTATTCATTTAAGAGTTAGTCATAGGAGCTTGAATGTTAATGGTACAATCAATCCAATAACGATCAAAACAGTTCTAGTATTCTCTTCAAATTAACGCTAGACTATTTTATTAACTTGGGAGTGAGTACAGGAACCAGAGAGCAATTAGATTTTACGAAAAGGAAAGAAAATATGTAACGAACACAAGAAAAGCGCTACTCGTGGTGATTAAATTACCTCCACGTGTCGGAAGAAAAATGTGAAGAACGGTCGCGGTAGAAGAGTTAGAAAGACTTAAGGGAGAAAGAAACAAAACTGAAGAGAAGACACAAGAAGAGAGAGACAGAAAGAATTATGAAGAAGGGACGAGGTAAAGATTATAGAATATGGGAGGGAAAGAGTATAGAAAAAAGGGAGATAACTAAAAAAAAAAAAAAAATGAAAGCACACGGAGAGCGCAGATCTCGGCCAACATCAATGAATGATATTTAAGATTTACTCTTGTAATTCTTCCATTCCACCAGACGAAAACGTTTACCATCTAGCAGAGTCATTCAGCTTTCTGGTCTTAGTCTGGCCGGCTACGCAATCCCGCAAAATCACATATATCCGTCAGTGCCAATAAAATCTATTACTTATTCTTGCATTAGTACCCGGTGACATCTCAAAATCGAATCAACTGTTAATCTTCCTTCATCCACTTTCCACCTATCCACCAGATTTGATTTAAATCCGACGACAGCTTTTTTTGTTTTGTTTTGTAAACTATACAGACATGGGTGAATACATAACCTTCATCCAGATTCGTTGGCGGAGGTAATGAAAGGAAAGAGTAGACCAGAAAGGGTAATACAAAAACGTTAAAAACAATAGTAACCAAGACTGAAAACGTGAGAGAAGTGACTGGAAAGCACTAGAGGGCGCCAGCACCAATTAAGTATATGATTTATTGCAGGCAAACAATTTCACGGTCTCACACAACAAATTAATTCTACGGCCATAATTTGCCCCGTTACACATTATCTGAGAAAACATTCCTACAGCAGCTTTAATAAAATTTTCAGTTACTCATGTCCAGATTCGAGTCCTCCTCAAAATCTTATAAACTTTTCCTTAACCCACTGCCGACTAATACACCAAAATTCATTGAGATATCTTGTGCAAAAACAAAGAAACAAACGAAGACACAGGTGAATACATAACCTCCTCCAGCTTCACTGAGGTAAACAGTGAGCGACAGAATGATCAGAAAGAAGAAAGTACGACTGACGACACGATAAAAGAGGAGAGAGAAAAGCTTTAGAGAAATGCGATGGAAGAAAGGTAGTGAAGAGCGAATAAGGGGAGAAAAGGAGTAAGGGAAAAGATTTATGAGAGAAAGAGAACTGGGAGAGGAAGATTAAAGAAAATGTGATTAATGGAGGGCTAATGTATAAGGAAACGGGAGAGGGAAATATGTGAGAGAGAAGGTGGTATGTGGAGAAAAAGTGAGAAAGAGTTAATGAAAAGATGACGAAGCAAGGACGTGATAAGGAGAATAAATAATGCAAAGATGAATACGAGGGGGGGAAGTAGCATTATCGAATGGTAAGAATGAGAGGAATTG
>JAGKTI010018134.1:0-17931 GCA_018397915.1 Birgus latro | reverse complement strand
GGCTTCTTCAGTTCCAGTCCATGTCCTCTTGTTGCTCTCTTATCTCATAAAAACAGATCTTCTCTATCAATTTTATCTACTCCCATCATGGTCCTGAACACTGCAATCATGTCACCCCTCTCTCTCCTTTCCTCTAAGGATGGCAAATCCAGCCTTTCTAGCCTCTCACTATATGACAGATCTGCCAAACTGGGGACCATCTTGGTTGCTGTTCTTTGTATTCTCTCAATCTTGTTTATATATTTCTTTTTGTGTGGGGACCACACTACTGCTGCATATTCTAACCTGGGGTGGATCATGGCCACTATTAGTTTTTTCATCATCTCTTCATTCATGTAATGGAATGCCACTCTTATGTTGGTCAAGAGTATATATGTCTCTCTAACTATCTTGTTGATGTGTTTTTCAGGTGACAAACTATCCTGGATCAGCACTCCTAAATCTTTCTCTTCTCTCGCTTTTGTGATTGGTTCATTACCCATCATATAGTTCAGTGATGGTCTCTTGGTGCTTTTACCCATTTCCAATATTTTAAATTTTTTTGAATTGAATTTCATTTCCCACATCCGGCTCCAGTCATGTATCCTATCCAGATCCTCCTGCAGCATTTTACAGTCCTCTTCAACCTCTACCTTCCTCAAGATCTTGGCATCATCAGCAAACAGACTTGCATAACTGTTTACTCCATCTACCATATCATTTATGTAAATCAGGAACATTACTAGCGCCAACACCGAGCCCTGTGGGACACCACTTGTTACTTCTCTCCATCCAGACATCCTGTCCTTTATTACTGTCCTCATTTGTCTGTCTCTCAAAAAGTCTTTCATCCATTCCAGGAGGTTACCCTTCAGTCCTCCTATATGCTCTAGTTTCCACATTAGTCTCTTATGGGGTACCTTGTCAAAGGCCTTCTCCAAATCTAAATATACACAATCCACCCAACCGTCTCTCTCCTGCAGCACATCAATCGCTCTTGAGTAAAAGCTCAACAAGTTGGAAACACATGACCTTCCACTTCTAAATCCAAATTGACTTTCAGTCAAAATATTCATTTCTTCCAGATATTTTATCCACCTATCTTTCAGAACCTTCTCGCACAATTTTGCAACCATGCTGGTTAG
Organism: Birgus latro; assembly: GCA_018397915.1. Taxonomy (NCBI): domain Eukaryota; kingdom Metazoa; phylum Arthropoda; class Malacostraca; order Decapoda; family Coenobitidae; genus Birgus; species Birgus latro. Next base: position 16,807 of record JAGKTI010018134.1, on the reverse strand, counting down.
GGACACTGGTCTATAGTTCAGGGGTTCTTCCTTGTTTCCTCCCTTATAAATTGGTACCACATTTGCTCTCTTCCATTCCCGAGGCACTTTCCCTTCTTCCAGCGAACACACAATTAAACTGTGAATCTTATCTGCCAGTTGGTCTCTGCATTCCTTGAGTACCCAATTTGAAATTCCATCTGGTCCTGGGGCTTTCCTTACATCTTGAGTTTCCAGTAATTTGTACACTTCCTGCACTTCCACTTTTATATCTTTTATCACTTCACTCCTAGCCACTCCCTCCCCCTCCACAAACTCCCCTTCATTAGTAAAAACTGATTGGAAACATTTGTTCATTATTTCAGTTTGCATTGCCGCATCATTGTAGACCTCTCCTTCTACTTTCAGTTTGGTGATTCCTTCCTTTTGTTTCAATTTGCCATTAACAAATCTATAAAACAATTTGGGTTCATCCTTATATTTGTCAATTATACCTCTTTCAAAGTTCCTTTCTTCCTCTCTATGAATTCTTGTATATTCATTTCTAGTTCTTTTATATTCTTCCTTTGTTCTGTTATTACCTCTCTTTCTCCATTTGTTCCATGCCATGTTCCTCTTTTTTTTTGCTATAATACTCCTTCTATTAAACCACTCCTTTTTCCTGTGTTCTTTCCCACTTACTCTTGGAACATATTTATCCACTCCTGAATTATAGAGGTCTAGAAAGATATCCCACTTCCTCTGAATCTCTCTTGTTTCTCTGAATTTTCTCCAATTTGCATTTTCAAAAAATTTACTCAATTCTGTAAAGTTTGCTTTCCCAAAGTTGTATCTTCCCTGCCTATGGAGCTCATCTCTTGGCACCACGTTCCCTATTATCATCTGGAACTCAATGACCACGTGATCACTTTTTCCTATAGGACACATATATTTCAAGGATTCAATTACGTCAGGTTCTTTGGTTAGCAGTAAATCTAATCTTGCTGGGGTGTCATCACCTCGGAATCTTGTCTCTTCTTTGACCCACTGCTTTATTACATTACTCATCACAATGTTTAACAATATAGTGCCCCACGAATCTTCGCCGCCTCCTGAGTCCCATTCCTCCCAGTTCACCTCTTTACAATTAAAATCACCCATTAGAATTATATTGCTGCTTTTCTCAATCACTTTCTGTAGGTAACTAACCATGTCTGACAACATCTCCTGGTATTCATCATCAGTCCATGCTCTTGTCTTAGGTGGGACATATACTACTGCTATATCTTTCTTACAGTTCTCTCCAGTTTCTAATTTCATGTTTATCACTTCAGCCCTACCCTCTCCCATTTCCACAGAATCTATATTTAAGTTATTCTTCACTGCTATCATCACTCCTCCTCCCATTTTATCTTTTCTGTCTCTTCTCCACAATTTGTATTTGCCATCTCGCATATGGATATCAATATTCTCCCTTAACTTGGTCTCTACAAAGCACATAACATCAGGTTCTTGTACCCTCAAGAAATCGTTGATTTCTAACATTGCCGATATTAATCCATCAACATTAGTGTACGCCACTTTCAAACTTTTTTCGTTATTACTTATACCGTCTTTTCTCCTCCTCTCCGTCGGTACCACTTCCTCAATTTCTGGTCCATAACTCTCCAATAAAACACTGTCTTCTCCTTCTCCGTTCTTTGTTCGTTTTTTGCCTTAGCTTCCTTTACTAATCCTTTATTTTAGCTCTTTCTTCCTCATTTGCATCTCTCCTTAACCAGACATTTTCGAACCCCTCTGTGTCTGCTAATTTCCATGTCCTATTCTTGATTTCATTTACTATTGCCTGGGACTTAAACTTCACCTTCAATGGCCTTGCCCCTCCTTCCTCATACTTACCTAACCTAAACACTTCTTCAATCTCTTCTAGGGCTTCATTGTTACTCTCCATGACTACTGATAATATTTCTTTAACTTTACTCAATTCTTCTCTTTCTCTTTCAGATGTTACCGTGATACGCTTTTCTTTTACCCCTAAAATAATTACACATTTTTTCTTATCTGCTACATCCCTGACTAGAGCTTCTCTACTTTTCAATACCCTAACCACTTCCTTCTCCACCTTTTCCTTGCTTTGTTGTTCAATAATCTCTTTCAAATTTACATTCCCTTCTTCCTGAATTTTCTTCCACCCCTTTTGTTGCTCCTTGATTTCCTTAATATGTTCATCTTGCATCCTTGATTTTGTGTGTGTGTGTATTTACCTAATTGTGATATACAGGAAATGAGCTACGCTCGTGGGGTCCCGTCTCTGTTTCTCAGTAAGTCAAATTTTGCCTTAAACTCATTTAAGTTTTTAGACTGGACGATCTCTTTGTCCAGGCTATTCCACAGGTCTATACATCTATACGGAAAACTATATTTCTTGATGTCCTTCGAGCAGCTTGGCTTCTTTAGTTTCATTCCATGTCCTCTTGTTGCTCTCTCATCCCACACAAACAGATTTTCTCTGTCAATTTTATCTACTCCTATCATGGTCCTGAACACTGCAATCATGTCACCCCTCTCTCTCCTTTCCTCTAAGGAGGGCAAATTCAGCCTTTCCAGCCTCTCTCTGTATGGCAAATCTGCCAGACTAGGGACCATCTTGGTTGCTGTTCTTTGTATTCTCTCAATCTTGGTTATATCTTTCTTTTTGTGTGGGGACCACACTACTGCTGCATATTCTAACCTGGGCCGGATCATGGCCACTATCAATTTTTTTATCATCTCCTCATCCATGTAATGAAATGCCACTCTTATATTGGTCAAGAGTTTATATGTCTCTCTCACTATCTTATTTATGTGCTTTTCAGGTGACAAACTATCCTGGACCAGCACTCCCAAATCTTTCTCTTCTCTCGCTTTTCTAATTGGTTCATTACCCATCAAATAATTCAATGATGGCCTCTTGGTACTTTTACCCATTTCCAATATTTTACATTTTTTTGCATTGAATTTCATTTCCCACATCCGGCTCCAATCATATATCCTATCCAGATCCTCCTGTAGCATTTTACAGTCCTCTTCAACCTCTACCTTTCTCAAGATCTTTGCATCATCAGCAAACAGGCTTGCGTAGCTGTTCACTCCATCTACCATATCATTTACATAAATCAAGAACATTACCGGTGCCAACACCGAGCCCTGTGGGACACCACTTGTTACTTCCCTCCATCCAGATGTCCTGTCCTTTATTACTGTCCTCATTTGTCTCTCACTCAAAAAGTCTCTCATCCATTCCAGGAGGCTTCCCTTCAGTCCTCCTATATGCTCTAATTTCCATAATAGTCTCTTGTGGGGTACTTTGTCGAAGGCCTTCTCCAAATCTAAGTACACACAATCCACCCAACCGTCTCTCTCCTGTAGCACGTCAATCGCCCTTGAGTAGAAGCTCAACAAGTTGGAAACACATGACCTTCCACTTCTGAATCCAAACTGACTTTCAGTCAAAATATTCATCTCTTCCAGATATTTTATCCATCTATCTTTCAGGATTCTCTCACACAATTTCGCAACCATGCTGGTTAGGGACACTGGTCTATAATTCAGGGGTGTGTGTGTGTGTGCGCGTGCGTGTGTGCAGATCCCCTAGCGCAGGGTGTGGGGTTGGCGGCATCATGGAAGGAAAATTTTCATGCGTGCTCACTCCATGGTGTCTGCGCGCCCGCGTATTCTGAGTGTATATGGGGCAATGTGTGGGTGGTATCAAGAGTTGCCACCTGCCACTATTTCCCATACAAATTTCAGCCCACCTACTCCTCGTGGCGCGGATTTGGTTCGCCTTTGAAAATCGCGCTCATTTGAGGACTATCACTTTCGACTCTGAGAAGTCCCAAACGAGGCCTATCGCTCTCAACGGGTCAATCCCTTCATCATGAAGGGTCTGTTCCATGCTGAATAAGCAGTCTGTTAAATGCGGGAATAAAATAAAAATGAGATCCTCAGGCTAAACAAGTTTCTGAACCTTGAGAGGTGTTCCAGAAGTTCATCTGCCTACTACTATATTTCTGAGGGGTATAGGGAAATTTTGATTACCTGTATTTCCCAGCATGCAACATGAACCCTAGTTCTATAGAGGATATTTTGAAAAATAAAAATAAGTACTTTAGAATGAGAAGGCAGATGATGTCTTCCATGGGCATGAATAACCAATACCGATGAAGTTTTAGCATTAAATATCTATTTCCTGAATTATTTTATCACACTTTAACAGTACCGTTTCCAATACATCTAAGAAAAATTTGAAATCTGAGAGAAAAAGGCTCTGGCAACGGGGGGGCGGAGGGAAAAAAAAAATTACAGTGCTGTAGCCATAACTTGCTGTGGAGACCCTCACACCAACTACCAAACACTGGCACAAAGTACAGGTGTTGGTAATGTTACTATTAAGAGCTGTGTGAACCCTTTTCTTTTCAAGTGACAGCTCCAACTAGGACAATGAGACTAAATCTTAATGACAAAATCTCGAAGGTGATGACACTGGTAAAACAGCAATGACTTTTTACAATAACCAATGAATCATCTACCAAACACTGGTAAGAAGCTGTGTTAGTATCACCAGCTATGTAAAATTTCTTTTTCCAATCACTTTACTCCAGCTAAGACTGAAAGAAACCCAAAGTGAATCTTCATGATGAAATACTGTACGTGATGAAGATGAGCAAAATAGCAATGACTTGTGGTAATCAATTCGCCAGTGGATTTGAGGGCAGTACTGAGGATTATGAGGATAGCTGCAGTGATGAATATCTGTTTTTGATTTCATCTAGAGTTCATAACTTGGGTTTATCAATACAGTATATTTTCTTTTCATTTTTATGAGCATTTACAATGCAGAGAGTACAGTATTCGTGAAGCAAGGAAATTGAGCATTTTTATCTCGCTTGCGGGCGAGGAAGTGTTCTATCTTTGTCGTCCATTTACTCCAAAATTATTAAACGTATCAATTTCCTGTAAGAACCATGATAAAGATCAGTGAATTCTACATATGTACAGGACATAACTATGTAATTTCTCTAGTGAAAAGTTGTGGTTACATAGGCGGTTATTGTGTGTGCATGACGAAAGTGCAACGCAGCCGTGAGTACCCTGTAGTTTTTTGCAATTTACTCGGAAACTATGAGGCGTATCAAAACAAAAAGGTATCAGGAGAAAGCTTATGAAATTCTACATAAGATTATGTAATAAAATTATAAGGAGTGCAAGAAAACTTCTGCAGTATACCTCCCTGAACAAAAATCAATTTTTTTACAAAAATGGCTTTTAGTTTTTGGCTATTTTCTCGAAAACTACAAATCGCATCACAACTGGACATACCTCATTAGAAAGCCAATGAAATTTTCTATCAAAACTTATAACAACATTTTTCTGTATGATGGAAAACACTTGAACGACGATGTTGGGAAGTGAGATCAATGTTCCAAAATGTTTATTCATGGCGGCCTAGTGTACTTTTATTCGTATTTTTCTGGTTTTTCTTTAGGCTTATCAGCTAGAACAAACATCAGCAAATAAGATGATGTGAGTTTCAGGGCAACATTTTGAGGTTTGGGTGGCAAAAATGGGGCGAGAATACGTGTAATTTGCGTACCGCGGGCTGCCAGTGGAGCGCGCAGGGGAGTAAAATCGTGAGCTGTGAACTTAATAAAACTTACCGTGCGCTAAAGGGTTAACTGTAACTATACTCTTTTGTAATTTTTTGAACCATATTAATGCTTTCTAGAAGGTTAAAATTGAGGGGTGTCAAAAAATTTTTGCACCGCAAGGGTGGAAAAGTGGACTTTGAGCAGGGGTGCAGAAGGAAACAGGGGGTGTCAAGAGTCTCTGTAACATGAAATTTCTCTAACATGGTAGGGGTGTGGAAGCAATTAACCATGTTAGACAAGAAGAGACTGTATATTAAGTACATGCAAGAATGCAGTTACCAAGTCTTTTATTTAGATTCATTAATATTTTCCTCTGCCTTGCTTTTGTGTGTGTGTGTGTGTGTGTGTGTGTGTGTGTGTGTGTGTGTGTGTGTGTGTGTGTGTGTGTGTGTGTGTGTGTTTTATCCACTTGTAATTTTAAGAGGAGCAAAATAAATACTGGAATACTTTTCCCTAAATGCTAAATGCACATAAAAATATGAATGTGTAACTTCAACAGCTGTTTGGTATATAATGAAACGAACAACAAAACACACAGCACCACAATTGACTGCTGTTATTAACCGCACTATGAAACTAAAGCTCTAACTTATAAGAGTATCATCCACTCACTTGATGCAGTGCTGCCTACTTCTTCTTTTACCTGCATTATTCTTTTTATGTAACTGCCCTCCTCTCTTTGTATTTCTCCCATCTTTCCTGTCATTTTTCATTACTCTTCTTTCCATTTCAGGTGGCTTTACATTGAGTGACAAGACTAATGATTTCCTGTTAAGCTAGGAAACCATTTACAATGCCGGTAACCATATAACCAAACCTATACGTGTTCCCTAAGTGTCAACAATTGGGTTGATGAAGGTTTAGTGTCCCTCCCCATAAAACAATTAACTCAGAAGATAAATAGCCACTCCTTACAGGATTATGGCACCTGGCTACAGGCAGATGGGTAGAAAGATTGTCAATATAAACTGCTTTACTACTCACTATATAGTGCAAAAAAATGTGCCAAAAGAAGATAAATAAAAAAAAAAAAAAAATGCTATTTAAAAGTTAAGTGCTTCCTTATTACCAGTTTTGGAGAAACACAGCCAATCAAGGGTTAAACCAGAGATGAAACTGGACCACGACTCACCAACTATTAATGTGTACCGTTGTCTACCATCAGTGCATAACACGCATGGAAAATATTTTGGAGAAATAAAGGTGCATGCTATAGGCCACAAAATATGGTGGTTTAGTTTTCATTAAGAACTTATGTTACTATGGGACTATCATGTGGTATTTTTCCATCTCTGATTTACTGATTACTGTTACTCATTAAAGCTTGAACTGCTGATGTTGCACTTTGCTGTTTTATAGTAGCTATCGCTGAATTAGTTTTTTCATTTGGGAGAAACTGCTTGCTGTGTGAGGACAAATGTCTGTTACTTCTGGGAGCTGACAAAGCTTTCTCCAGGAAACGTCTCCAAAATATATTATCACAGGGAAAACTGGGCTTTAAGTTTACATAAACTACTATCAATAATTTCACTCTCTCTTCTGCTGTACAGCACTACAGTGTTTAAAACACATAAAGACTAACAAAGTTAAGATAATGGGTACTATGCAGTACTGTATTCAACAGAGTACACTTAATGACAATCCATATCTGACAACTTGTTGAGTGGAGGGGATCAGTATTGGTGGGGTAAGGGAGTGACTACACTAAAGTAAAATGAAAGCCTGCACCTCTAGAACTTACAACATTGAAGTTCTTCAATATGTATGCTTTGATGAAGGGTTAGAAATACCCAATGTTAGAAATGTGAAAGAAGTGCAAGCTTCCTGTAGGTAGGATGCAAGTCAAAACTGGCTGTCTCACACTACCTCTAGGTTAGTCCTCAATCGTTTCTGGAGCTGCAAGATCAAACCCTACTCTCGTCATTTTGTTGATTTTAAGGTTAGTGAGCTTAATCATAACAAACAGGGATACAACAAACAAAACCATACTAAAGAAATCTGAACAAGGTTTGGAATCAGGATAAGCAATAAAGATATATTACAGTACATAAGCACACGTTAAACCAATACTGTGCAATGCATTACAGTACTGTACAAGTCATATCACTGTTAAAAGAAAATAAAGTTATCACTCATGATTTCCATATTATACTCCTTAGGCTGGCCTCTCCAAAGTACACCACACTCTAATCACATCTATTTTTTTTTTTTTTTTTTTTACTGAATGACTAATCTGAATATTGTTATCTGTAATTAATTACTGCACAGCACTATCAATTAATAAATCACTTGAATATGAGTTCTTCTCTAGTACATTCCTCTCTTACAGAGTAATAAATAATCTTGAGAATATATTTACATAACATATACATACACTTCATAGAGTACAATATATGGAAAATACTGTAAAAAAAGTGCTTCAGAAAGTATAATACATGGATATCTATTAAGGGTGCATGTAAAAAAATTAACTAATTATTAGTTGCAACACTCCTTCAGAATATACTGATATTTAAAAAGCTCCAAACCGGATTTGATAAAAACTATGTGCAAATATAAAACGAAAGACAATATTCCATATTCTGCATAACAACTGCCAACAGGAAAAATGTACAAATAACTGACAAATAAAAAGTAAAATATAAATGCACTGAGCACTTGTAAATTGGAATTGCATAGAGTATGCAGCAAAAATAATGGTCATGAATAAATGCACAGTGTCAGGGGCTGGCAAAAATGTAGCAATTCTATAAAGACATACTCCCTCCTGCAGCGATGGTTGGAGAGTCGGCCCAGGTTTAGCTACACCTGCTTCTCTATCACAAGCAACCTCCTGAAACATTGCCACTCTTCTTCACCTACACATATCTTTTAGTGAAATTTAATCAAATGTAATTCAAACAGACCCAATACCAGGTAATGTCTGACTGCTGCTTAATAAACTAGAAAGCTTCAACAATACCAAACACACATGAAAATCCATCATAAACAACAGGCACAGCAAGTTCTGTATGTTTCTGTGCAACATAAAAAAAGTATTGGTAATGAAGTATGGCTACTACTCATGCCAACCCCTGGCTGTAGTTTTTCAGACTGAGCTTGCTTGAGCACAGCAAAATTCTCTGATCTACTGTGGCAGGCATCTACACATAAAGAAAAGAAATATTACTTCGTCAGTCTGTGTTGTATCCCTCATCACTTGTTAAACTAGCACTACCACTAGAGTAGAACTGAAAGCTGCAAAATTGCATTCCAAACTGGCTGTAAAACTCTGGCTTACCACCTCAATTGATCAAGCAGTATGAAAATATTTTCATGAAATGTATCATATTGAAGAACATCCCCAATGAAGGTAGCCAAAATTCTCAAAACTTTGCAGTAAGTACAATATCTACAAAATAGTTTCTAGTAATATTCATTTAAAGCTCCCTGGATGTAAAACCCTGAAAATCCAGCCTTATAATATATGCTGTGAGTCAACCTACAAATATATATATCCATTATATCATGATATGGTAAAAAGATACCTGACTGTGTCTAGAAAAGGGAAATAGATGCACAAAATCACTCTTTTTAGCTATTCAGATATACATAATGGCATGGTCAAAAAAGATACATTAAATGACTACCTATACTGTAATATGAAAATTGACACTGGGAAACACTCTTTCTAGTTCATATAGAGTTGATGGGAGATTACAATATATAAGAAGCTATTGGAAACTTCACAAGGACCTCCCAAACCATTCCATCAACAGACAAGTGTCATATTCTACTGCAACTCCATTCACCTTCACATGAACTTGAAAAAGTATTTTCTCAAGTCAATTACACATGTTAGCCAAGGGAGTTGACTGGGGAGTGCTATAATACAGAGAAGCCAAGGACAATTGTTAGAAAGCACGCAACACTAAGCAGACATCATGGAGTCATCCATCTCCTAAAAGTGGCAGAAATTAAATCAAGTTATGGGATACCATCAGTATGCCAAGTGCTAAACACAACACACACCCATCAATCTGAGAAGGGCCAAAGCCATCAAAACCTTTCACAAGCCATGTGTTCAGACCACTGTACCAGGAATAAGATTCTAAACTACCTAGCACCCAAATCAGACCATAACAGATGAGCAAGAAATTCAGATGGAAGACCTGCTTCACTAGTAAAGACCTTCACTGACACTGTTAAGTGATAAAAACTGTCAAGCAACACTTAAGTTATGTATAATATCAGAGATGGAAATCAGATGGGTGATGAATGGAAGCTAGGGGAGGTGACACTGTTAAGTGATAAAAACCATCAAGCAACACTTAAATTATGTATAACATCAGAGATGGCAATCAGATGGGTGATGAATGGAAGCTAGGGGAGGTGACAAATTTTTTTTACTGCTGTTTTATTACTCAAAGTGATGATAGAGATAATGGCAACTTTATTTACAGTGCAGTCAAGTGCAGATTTCAGAGTGAAGGAAACAAGTTTGTCATTCTTGAATTATTTTACTAATACTTTTATGGCAAATGTTGCATCCATTGTGCTACCTCTCTATCTCTTCCCCCATGTTACATTTTTTTTTTTATTGCAAGGAACAAGGAACCAAAGACAAGGACAACAGACAGTCAAATTCAAGATCTGTTCACTTCGAGATGCATACACACACTGCGTTTGAAAGACTGGAGATCATAGGAAGTAGGAAATACAGACAGAGGATGACAGTTCCAGAGTTGACCTGTTGCATAAATGAAGGACTGGGAGTAATGGTTTACTCTTGCATTAGAAAGTTGGACAGAAAAGGGATGAGTGTCTGTTGCTAGGCAGGTGCTACGTGCCCGTCGTAGAGGAGAAAGGATGCAAACAGGCAGTTCAGAGGAGCAGTGACAATTGAAGCAGCGACAGAAAAGAGATAAAGATGCAACTGTGTGCCAAAACAATAGAGGTTGAAGGAAAGCCAGTACGAGGAGGAGTGTTTATGAGACAAAAAACTTTTGAATCCACCTTGTTGAGAAGAGCTGTAAGTGGGAAGCCTCCCCACACATGAGAGTTGTACTCTACACAGGGGCAAATAAAACCTGTGTATAAGGTCAACAACGGTGTAGAGGTAAAGAAGGTACGGAGTCGGCTAAGCACACCTAATATTTTGAAAGCAGATTTTATGAGATGTAATATGATTTTTTCAAGGTAAATCCCAAGAGAATGAAACCCCAAGTAAGTTTAAGGATGATGCAGGATTGAGCTCGATATTAACAAATATTTGTGGGTACTCCTATGGAAGATTCTGTCGGGCAGAAAAGTGAAGGAACTGAGTCTTTGATGCATTAAAAACATTACTCTACCCCAGTCAGATATAAGAGTCACGTCAGATGTTAGGTGTGCCATAGCCTCAACCCTTTTTGTTGAAGTAAATGCTAAGATGGATGTTGCGGGAACCGAGTGGAAAGGTAAGGGAGGAATCATCAGCATATGAGTGGATAGGGTTAGACAGAGCCCTGAAGAACACCAATGCTGATAGATCATGGAGAAGAATGGTGGTCATCTACAAAAGCAGCTATAGAATGACCAGAAAGGAAGGTATAGATGAAGGCACAGATAGATGGATAGGAACCGTAAGCAGTTTGTAAATTCAAGATTTATGCCAGACTCAACTGAAAGCCTTTGAGATGTCAAGTGCAATGGCAAAAGCTTTCACCAAAGTCCCAGAAGGAGGATGACCAAGAGTCTGAAAGGTAGGTGAGAAGATCGCTATTGGAGCTTCCCTGACAGAACCCACATTGATGATCAGAAAGAACGTTGTGACATGTTTTTAAACTTTTCTGTTAAGAACAAACTCGAAAACTTTTGACAAACAGGAGTTAAAGCAACTGGGCGATAGCTAGAAGGTTGGAATGGGCACCCTCCTTTGGGACAGGCTAAATGACAGCAAACTTCCGGCAGGAAGGAAAGGTACAAGCTGACAGTAAGGGGCGAAAGTGTTTACCTAGGCAGGGTGTAAGCACAGAAGCACAGTTCCTGAGGACAAAAGGAGGAACCCCATCAGGCCCACATGCCTTGTTACTATGGAGGCCAGTGATGGCAGAATATATATCAGTTGAAGAAATTTTAGTGTCAGCCATGAGCAAGTCAGAGGGGGGAAGTGATGGAGGAACAGCACTGGAATTGTCTAAGGTGGAACTGGTGGAGAAAGCCTGAGCAACAAGATCTGCTTTATCAGTAGATGAATAGCTACAGAGCCATCAGATTGGAAAAAAGGAGGGACAGATGATGAGGTATAGTTGTTAGAAAGGTTTTTGGCAAGGTGCCAGAAGGAGCAGGAAGAATTCAAGTTGGAGAGTTGAGAGCATTTAGTATGGATGAAAATTTTTTTAGCAGGGCGAAGAACAGCCTCAGCATGATTCCAGGTAGAAACATAAAAAAGATGTGATTCAGGGGTGGGTTGGTTCCAATACCTTTTGTAGGCCCTCTCCTTGTTGTGGACAGCATTAGAACAGGCATGATTAATTTTTTTTTTGCATTAGTCAAAGGATATGAGAAAGGAATGTATGCTTCCACGCCCGATTATGAGAAAGGAACGTATGCTTCCACGCCCGAAAGAATAACCTCCATAATGCGCAAGGCACACTCAGATGGCTCTCGGCCATGGAAGTAATAATCATTCCAGGAAAAATCAAAGAAGTACTGCCTGAGGGCCTCCCAATCAGTAGCTCCAACATACCACAACCATCGTACTGGGGTGATAGGACATATTAGGGTAATAAGTTTGTGATCGTAAGAGTCTAATGGAGAGGAATGATTAACAGCATAAGCAGAAGGATTAGTTGAAAGGAAGAGGTCAAGTATGATGGAACTCTCTCCAAGGCAGTCAGGGATAAACATAGGGAGCTGTACAAGCTGAACTATGTCATTAAGCATAGAAAAGATGTATGCTTGTTCACCAGGTGGATCAGTGAAAGGAGAGGAGAGTCAAAGGTGGTGGTGAACACGGAAATCTCCTAGAATGAAGATTTCAGAGAAAGGAGAAACGGATGGGATGTGTTCCATAACAGACGTAAGATGGTCAAAGAATTTTTCATAATCAGTAGAATAAGTGGATAAATAAACTGCAGATATATTTAGTCAGAGACTGACAAGAAAGCCAAAGCCATAGAGTAGAAAATACAAAAGAATCAAGTTCAGGAACATGAGAGTAAAATAAGTCACTGCGTACATATACACAACAGCCACCTTTGGCTCTGAAATGACTATAGAGAAAGTAGGAGGATACAGAGGAGGGTTTGCTATCAGTTGCCTCAGAAAGCTGAGTCTCAGTTAAGAAAAGAAGGTGAGGATCAGAGAAGGAGAGGTGGTGGTCAAGTCTCAGTTAAGAAAAGAAAGGTGAGGATTAGAGAAGGAGAGGTTGTGCTCAAAAGAAAGTTTTGAAGAAAGACAGCGAATGTTGCAGAAATGAAGAAGTGAGTCAGACAGTGGTTCCAGGCAACTTGTTGAGTCATCACCGGGAGAGTGGTGGATGGTGGGGGCATTTATGGTCCCCCCCCTCCCTTTCCCAGGACTCGAGGCTTGGTTAAGCGTTGCCATTTTTTGAATTCTGAATAGGAAGTGTAGTGTGTAATGTACAATCGACAGCAGAAGTTTGTCCCTCTCAATGTGCGTCATACGAGCCTGTTGATCTGGGAACACCATTTGAGATACCATTGACAGGTATGGTTTAAGTGGCTAGTATTAATGAAATGTGTTTGGTGATAAGAACACATTCCCTAATGATAATATTAATCTGCAGCAGGTGGGATAATAACATTATTGTGAAATGTATGACATTGGTGTATGAAGATTCTTCGTTACGGACACAAACGCACAGGATTATTTGGATAGGGCTGATGTTGCCATTAAGTAGTAATCCCTCCACTATCCGACGCAATAGAGCCACAGACATGTCTGGACAGTGATCTTGTCCGGATAGTGGCCCTGAAGCTCCAGCACTGATCACTCATGACCCTAACCTAACCTAATCTAAATCAGAAAACCACCTACCTACCTCCCTACCGGACATGCATAGCACTTATTTAAGTCCCCTTTCACATAAATAATGCACACAAAGCATGAATTAACTGAATTTTAACCAAAAAATGATGATTTAGAGGTGAGTAAGGCATAGGTGCTCACAACTTCCCAGCAAGTGTAAGTATCAGACATGGAAATCACTATGAAAATCACCCTTTCTCACACCATATGCATTAGATAATGGACACAAACCATGAATTCATTGAATTTTAACCCAAAAATGATGATTTTGAGGCAAGTAAGGCATAGATGTTCATGAGTTGGCACCTTAGTGTAAATAAGTATCGGACAAGGCAATCACTATGAAAATCATCATTTCTCACATCTTATGCACTAAAATATGGGATACAAAGCATCAAATAAATAAACTGTTACCAGAAAAAGAGTTAGGTATGGCAAAGGTGTTCACTGTTCACCAACTGCACCGGACATTCTTGACCCTAACCTAACCTAACCTAAATCAGAAAATCACCTACCTACCTCCCTACCGGACATGCATAGCACTTACTGAAGACCCCCATTCACATAAATAATTGGCACAAAGCATGAATTAATCGGATTTTAACCCAAAAATGAAGAATTTGAGGTGAGTAAGGCAGGGGTGTTCACGAGTTGGCAGGTGAGTGTAAGTAAGTATCGGACATGGCAAGTCACAGTAAGACCTCACTATAACGGACTAATTGGGGCCCAAGCCAGTCCGAAAAATGAGAAATTCCGATAAAAGCAACATCCGGACTTCTATCTATCTATCTATCTATTGCCAGACGCCATAATCCCATAAGGGGTGGCCATTTGACTTTTGAGTTATTTGTTTTACAGGGAGGGGCACTAACCCTCCACCAACCCACTTGTTTACACGTAGGGAGCATGTATGGTTTGGTTATATGGTTACCACCCAGCGTTGTAAATGGTTTCTTGGCTTACAGGAAACCATTTGGCTTGTCACTCAATGTAAAGCCACCTGTAAAAGAAAGAAAAGCAATAAGAAGTGACAGGAAAGATAGGAAAAATAGGAAGAAAGGAAGGCAGGCACAGAAAAAGAATGATAAAGGCTAAGGAAGAAGTAGGCAGCACTACATCAAGTGAGTGGATGATGGTCGCCACCACCTACCACTAACCGGACTTTTTCTGATATATCAGACATAAGTCCAGATTGCATCAGTGGTTTTCACCACCATTGCAGTATTGTACTGTGTTATACCTTCACTACATTAATCAAATGGCATAATAATACTGTACTGTGCACTGAAAAACATGTCTTTTACTTGTCTTATTGTGGTGAACATAGCTGAAGTGGTCATGCAGTCCGGACTGCTTCCTGGCTTTATCGAACTTTTTCCGATATATAGGAGTTTAGTCCGGTAGCTCCTCGAGTCCGATAAAAGCGAATTCCGGTCTATTGAAGTCCGTTATATTGAGGTTTTACTGCACTATGAAAATCATCATTTCTCATATCTTACGCACTAAAATATGGGATACAAAGCATCAAATAAATAAACTGTTACCAGAAAAAGAATTAGGTGTGGGAAAGGTGTTCACTATTCACCAACAGCACCGGTCATTCTTGACCCTAATCTAACCTAACCTAAATCAGAAAACCACCTACCTACCTCCCTCCCGGACATGCATAGAAGTTACTTAAACCCCATTCACAAATAATTTTCACAAAGCACGAATTAGTCGAACTTTAACCCAAAAATGATGAATTTGAGGTGAGTAAGGCAGGGGTGATCACGAGTTGGCAGGTTAGTGTAAGTAAGTATCGGACGTGGCAATCACTATGAAAATCATCATTTCTCATATCTTATGCACTAAAATATGGGATACAAAGCATCAAATAAATAAANTGTTACCAGAAAAAGAGTTAGGTATGGCAAAGGTGTTCACTGTTCACCAACAGAACCGGTCATTCTTGACCCTAACCTAACCTAACCTAAATCAGAAAACCACCTACCTACCTCCCTACCGGACATGCATAGCACTTATTTAAGACCCCATTCACATAAATAATTGGCACAGGGCATGAATTAATCAAATTTTAACCCAAAAATGATGAATCTGAGGTGAGTAAGGCAGGGGTGTTCACAAGCTGACTACATAATGAACGTAAGGGAGAGACATGACTATTACTGAGAAAATCACCTTTTCTCAGCCTATGCACTCAAATATGGGACACAAAGCATGAAGTAAATAAAATGTAACCAGAAAAATTATGATTTAGAGGTGTGTGGGGCAAAAATGTTCACCAGTTGACTAGATAGTGAAAGTATGTAAGAGACATTGTAATCACTGAGAAAATCACCTCTTTCACAGCCTGTGCACTCAAATACAGGACACAAAGCATGAAGTAAGTAAAATGTAACCAGAGAATGAGGATTTAGAAGTGATTATGGAAAATATTTAGCAGTTGACAATGTTTACTTACAGTCCATGATTGTTGTTTACCCCCATCTCTAAGGTTTTTACAGTGGTCATACTTGCTCTTGAAGCATGTTTAGTAATCCATTGTTTAACTACACTTAATCCTTAGCACTGTGACTTTTGATTACTTAAACAAGAACGAAAATACTGCAAACGAACGGACAGCCATCCACGGTTCACAGGAGTTGAGACAGAACTAGTAAGAGGGGGATTGGGCGGGAAGGGAGCTAGTCGGCGCGCGCGGGAAATTCAAACTGACGCGGCCGGAAAAAATCAGATTTTTTTCGTTTTTTTTTTGCAATTTGGGGGTTCAGCCATCAACCCACGATGTCCGAATAGTGATGTAACCAGACAGTGGTCGTCCGGATAGTAAAGAGATTACTGTATATGAAATATCATAGAATGTTTCCAGTCCTAAACTTTAGGTTGCAAGGAAACATTAATTATGATGTCAGTTACACACTAAACAAACATAAAAACGGTGCGTGTTTCGCGAGTATATGGTTTTGTTTTACAGATTAAATCACTTCCCTTCCTGACCTCTCTCCCCACCCATCTCTCCTCTTCCCAGTCACGCTCTGCCATCATCCATGTTTTATCGCTAATGCTGAAAATCGTATGTCTGTAGGTAGTGTGTGGAAAGTAATCAGTGTAGTGTTAAATGAGGTTCTTTTTCTCCTCCACTGCTA